>CAUYQG010060113.1:0-46487 GCA_963574415.1 Tarsius wallacei | reverse complement strand
TTGGAGTCTCACTCTGTCGCCCAGACTGGAGTGCAGTGGCCGCTCCCGGCCACCGCAGCCTCGACCTGCTGGGCTCCGGCGATCCTTCCGCCTCAGCCTTCCGAGTAGCTGGAACTACAGGCGCGCACTACCACGCCCAACTGATTTTTTGATTTATTGTAGAGATGAGGTCTCGCCAAGTTGCCCAGGCGGGTCTCGAACCCGCGGGCTCAGGCAATCCACTCACCTCAGCCTCCCAAGGCGCGGGATTACAGGCTGAGCCACCGAACCTGGCTTATTCTGAATATTTTTAATCCTGTGGTTGGTTTGAATCCACAGGTGCAAAACCCACAGATAAGGAGGGCTGATTGTACATGTACATGCTACTTCAATTTTAAAGGTAAACTTTGACTTTTTAAAATCATGCTTATGCTTCGATTATTGTTTTTTTAATTTAAATTTTATTTTATTTTATTTTAGAGTTGGAGTCTCACTCTGTCACCCAGGCTGGAGAGCAGTGGCACACTCATGGTCACCCCAGCATCAATCTGCTGCCCTCAGGTGATCCTTCCGCCTCAGCCTTCCAAGTAGCCAGAACTACAGGTGCACGCTACCACGCCCAGCTAACTTTTTGATTTACTGTAGATACGAGGTCTCACTAAATTGCCCAGGCTGGTCCTGGAACTCCTGGGTTCAGGAAATCCTCTCGCCTAAGCCTCGCAAAGTGCTGGGATTATAGGCTCGAGCCACCATGCCCAGCCAATTATTGGTATTTTAGCAAATGAACTCACTGAGCAAACTTGCCTCTTTAGTGAAAGCCAAATATAATTGTACTTAAGAAATCCAAATACCCTTTATTTAATGGTCCCTATTCTAATAGAATAAAAGCATGATCTTTTTATTGGAACAATTCATTTCTCTGTTTGTAGCATAAACTAGATAATTAATAAATTTGTTATTTGTATATTTTCTCCATGCTGGCATTTGATCTACAGTACTAACATTTTTACAAATGTATTTTAATAAGCATTCTGATATTAATAATGTTCACATTATTTGGATGCATTTTAACTACAGTAACATAATTTCAAAACTCAGTGCAAGGTCTCTGTGAAAACTGCTTTACTGCATTTTGAATGAAATTCAGGCACTCTTCCTAAACCAACCAAAGACAAATGAAGGTAGGAGCAGATGCAGTCTCAAAATATTCTCCAAGTTCGCCACTTTTCATGTGTTCCTCTTTTTGTAACTGGCTTCCCTTGGTTTGAGACAGCACCCCATTTCAGAGCTATGCCTTCACACATTCTGGGCAGGCTTCCTCTGCTCTTGACTCTCCTTAGGTCACTGTACCCTCCCTAGTAGAACCTCAGCCCCCAGTCTTCCCACTACTTACAGTTCTCCCAGTGACATCGACATCACCCATGCCCATCAGTTCAGGTACTTCCTGTGCATGGATGATGTCTGAATCTCTAACTCCAGGGCAGGCCTCAACTCTTGAGTTCCAGATCCTCATGTTCAACTTCCTGCTGGAAGGTTCCATAAATATCCCATTCTTGGTGTGTCCAGAACTGATCTCATCTTCTTCTCAATAGCAGCTAGTGAGAATACCGCCCTCTATCAAGAAGCCCAAGTGCAAAAACTTGGGAACCTCTTATATCCTCTCTCACCTCAGTGAACAATCATGAAGTCTTAGAGATCCTATCTTCTAAGTGTGTCCTATGTCCCTACATCTCCCTGCCTTTCCTGTCCAGGGCCACTCTCTTCAACCAGTGCTCAAAAAACCTAATTCCCAGGAAACGTCTCTCAGCTGTTCCCTCTGCCTGCTGGGTTTTCCTCCTCCAGCCCATCCTCTATGCTGTTTCCTGGGTGATTTTTGGAAAATATAGATCTGTACCACTCACACCTACTAGAATGGCTATAATTTAAAAATTGAAAATAATAAGTATCAGCAAGGATAAGGAGAAACTGGAATCACTGTATAATGTGAAATGGTGCAGCCACTAAAACAATTTGGTGGTTCCTCAAAAACTAAACAGAATTACAAAAAACAAATAGAAAGATCATATAACCCAGCAATTCCACTCCTGGTAGTTTGTATACCAATGTTCATAGCAGCATTATTCACAATAGCCAAAAAGTGGAAACAACCTGTGTCTATCAAGAAAGGAACGGATAAACAAAATATGGTATCTACACACAATGGAATATTATTCAGCCATAAAAAGCAACATGTTTCTGATAAATACTACAATATGGATGAAACTTGAAGACATTTTACTAAGTGAAATAAACCAGATACACAAGGATAAGTATTGTATTATTCCATTTATGGGAAATATATAGACTAGGCAAATTCATAGAGCCAGAAAATAGACTAGAGGTTAGCAAGGGACTGGGATGAGAGGAAAATGGGGAGCTATTGTTTAATGGGTGAAGAGTCTCTGTCTGGAGTGATGAAAAAGTTTTAGAAAAAGACACTGGTGATGGTCCACATGCTGTGAATACAACTGATACCAATGAGTTGTACACTTAAAATGGTTCAACTAGCAAGTGTCATGTTATATATATATTTACCATTATAAAAACATGAAAATCGTGCAGAGGCAAGAAATTCTTTAAAAAATATAAATCTGACCAAGTTCCTCTCAAGCTTAGAATACCTCAGTTTTTCTATCGCATTCAAGATCACTTTCAGAATCTTTAGTTCAGCAGACCTTCACGACCAAGTTTATGTTCAAAAATCTCATAGCTCACCCACATCTAAGTGCACCCTCTGCTCTACTGCGACAACCACTCATCAGATGGCAGTATACAACTGCATGCCTGGTACTTCTGCACAGTTGTTCCTTCTGTCTGGAATACCTTCTCCATCCCTGCTCTGTAGACTCATTTTTATTCATCTAAAACTTTGCTTGAGTCAGCTTCTCCAGGAAGATTCACTTCTGATTCCAATCTTATCTGAAAGCCCAACTTTCTTTGTTGTCATAGTACCCAGGGTCTTTATTATAGGAATCATCATGATGTAGAGTAATTAGTCGTATCTTTCCCACTTGTACAAGTTTCTTGTGTCTTATCTGTCTCTCTCCTTCCAATATGCTGAGGCTACAAGAGAGAAATCATGCGTGTAGACTGGCTTTCACGCCCTGAGTCTCTGGGAAGGATAGTATGCAATCGGCACTTTGTAAAATCCCTAAAATGCTTTGATATTCATAATTTCATTAAAGGGAATAGAAGTGGGTGGGATAAAAGAAGGACTGAGGCAGACTGGAGAAACTGTGGAAGCTATGGTATGGATTAGTGGGACGTATACCTTCTTACCACTGCCACTCAATTCTCTCTTCACACAGGGGAGGGGATACGTCAAAGATAGTCCAGGACTTACCTGCTGCCACCGGATGCTGATATTTCTATCCTTGTTGAAAGGAGATAGGTAAAGGGATTCTGAGAAAGCTTTTCCACCACTTTTTCAGTCATGATTCCTGACCTGGAAGGAAGGAGGCCTTGGGTCACCCCCTACCCAGATGTTCTGAGAAATGGACAGCATGGTTGCCCTCAAGCACAACAAGTACCTTCCCTGTGCAGCTTCAGAGAGACAGGTAGCTGAGTGCAGTGAAGAAAGTACCACACTAAGAATCAGGCATTCTAGAGAGCTGTGTGATGCTGAGCAAGCCGCTTGACATTTCTAAGTCCTAGCTTCATCATTTTCTAAAATGTGGGCAGTTACCTAAATAATCTTTAGCATGCTTATAGCCAAAAAAATCATAATCTGTCAGTACCTTGCATGCTTCCAGTATTTCCCTTAGCACTGACTCCATTTTCCCATTTGACCCCAAAACCGCTGTAAAGTCTCACCTATGTCCTGTACATGGCATAAAAATGTGCCACCTTGCTGGGCACAGTGGCTCAGCCTGTAATCCCACGCTTTGGGAGGCTGAGGTGAGTGGACTGCCTGAGCCCGCGGGTTCAAGACCCACCTGGGCAACTTGGCGAGACCTCATCTCTACAAGAAATCAAAAAATCAGCCGGGCATGGTAGCGCATACCCGTAATTCCGGCTACTCGGAAGGCTGAGGTGGAAGGATCGCCGGAGCCCAGCAGGTCAAGGCTGTGGTGGCTGGGAGCGGCCACTGCACTCCAGTCTGGGCGACAGAGTGAGACTCCAACTCAAAAAAAAAAAAGTACCACCTCTATATTCACTGTTCCCACTTCCATCACCACAATCTCATTTAGGCACTAAGAGAGAAGAGTGGTACTCATGATTCTGAAGCCTGAGGAAGAAAATAAAACAGACTAATGGTCACTTCTAGCTCAAGGTAAGTGGAGATTAATTTAGAATGGAAATCATCAAGCAGCTCTAGATAGACTGTCACTTGATCGACTGCAGTTTTCATGAGCATCCATGTTAATGGAAGAGACTAAGAGAATACAGACGACCCAAAACAGTAGAAAATCTTCCAATCATTTACACAGGACTTGGGAAGGGCTTCGGTGTTTACATTTGAGCAACACAGGATTCTGCTGTCTTGGGAATTGAAGCTAAATTATAAAATGTATTGGGAAGAACTGAGTTAGAAAGAGCTAGAATACTTCATTTCGACCCCCTACTTAGAACTTCTCTCTTCATTCAGGATGGAGAACTATCGTCAGCTTCCACATTTACGCTGCTGTTAGAAATGAGTTATTCTACACTGCTGTTGTTATTTTGCCCTAATGTCTTCACCACATAAACCCTAGCTTTGGGGAAGTCATTAAGAATACCTGGGGTTGCAAGTAGAAGGCAACAAAAATAAACAGGGAGATAGTAAGTATTCTCATCATTGACCTTAGTATCTACTTGGCTTAATAACTATGGAAAACAAGAATTGTACATGATTAAACTGACCTCAGATAACCAAGGGTTGATTATGATACACATGGTGAGTAAGGGGAAAAGTAAAGTAAAGTAAATTATTATTTTAAGCCAGACATGGAAGATGTTCTCCTCATGCTTAAATATTTCGATAAGGAAGGCAAGTATCCTGCCATGCCTATAAACATGAAGCAAACTAATCTAATGTTCCTACATCTCTTTCAGATCCTGGTTGGTCCTCCTGGATACCTAATAATCTTTGGAGTTGAAAGGAACCATTTCAGGTTAGTCAATGGCAGAGGTAGCAGCTGGGTGGATAAATAATCGCCCCTCCCCAAATGTTACCACATACTTAGAAATAATTAATAATTTTAAAAGTAATCTTTTTCTCTTCTCTCTAGAATCAAGGATTTCATGAGGTCAGTGGAACAAATTCACTTACTGGGATGGGTCTGAATCACTTCCTTTGCGTTTTCGTGGAAACCCTGTCACGTGTGAGCTGAAGGAGCCAATGGTGGCTGGTTTTGAGCCTGGGCTCCTATGACTGGGAAGCACAGGAACCATGCACTGAGCCTCCTCTATCAACACTTGACCTGTGAGAGACAGAACAGAAGAAGACGTTTATTTTAAACGTTGACTTTTACTTTACACATGTCCATATCACTCATTGTAAGTGACTTTTCCATCTTGATATTTTCAAAATATCAACCAAAAATGACATAACAGAATTAAAGACTAATTACACACTTCCAAATATTAGTTAGAAATGTAGTTTTTAGTCCATCTTTTTAAGCTCATTTTTCCCCTCTAACTGTAAAAGAAATTCAAATATTGTAGAAAATATGGAAAATACAAAAAAGTAGACAGGAAGGGGAAAAACAAATTCCACCAACCAGTGTTACTACTTTGAGATACTTCCTTTTGGAATCTTAATTGAAATCATAGGGTATACAGTAGTCTCCTCTCACTCCCAGTTTTGCTCTCTGTGGTTTCAGTTACTCGTGGTCAGTTTCAGTCCAAAAATATTTAAAATTTCCAAAATAAAGAATGCACAAGTTATAAACTACACACCATTCTGAGTTAACATGATGAGACTGTCCTACTCTATCTGACTGGGGACGTGATCACCCCTTTGTCTGGTGTATCCACGTTGTGTATGTCACCTGTCTGTGAGTCACCTAGTAGTCAGCTAAATTATCAGATGGACTGTTGTGGTATTGTGCTTGTCTTCAAGGAACCCTTATTTTGCTTAATAATGGTACCAAAGCACAAGAGCAGTGATGCTGGCATATTGTTATTATTGTTCCACTTTATTATTAGTTATTACTAATCTCTTACAGTTAATCTCTTACTGTGCTTAATTTATAAATTAAACTTTATCATAGGTATGTATGGATAACAAGCAACACAGTATATATAAGCTTTGGTGCTATCCACAGATTCAGGTATCTGCTGGGGTTGGATGTATCCCCCTCAGGTAAGGGGATCCAACTGCAGTCTGCTTTATTTATGTATCATTGTGACATGATAACTTTGCAGTATTATTACAAATTCCTTATAAATTATTCCAGTAGCTGCATAATATACCATCATGTAAATGTGTCACAGTTATATAACCACTCTCCTATTGTTAGCATCTATGTTTGCTTTTATCTTTTCGCCATCACAAATATGTATTTTGGCACATAAAGCTTTTTATCTACTTCTGAATACTATTTTGAATAGTTTTCCAGAAAGGGATTTACAAGGTCAAGAAGCACAAATATTTTAAAATCTAAATTGCTAAATATGATAGCAATAACCTTTTTGTATCAAGTGTGGCTTATTAAATGTTTTACAAAATATAAAAATCAGAATTACTGAACCAAAATAACCTATAGTCCAAATTTGGGCCTCCTTAAGTGACTATATTTCTTATACTAAAATGGATATAAAAGCTTAAACTCATGTGTACCTAATAACACAGATTGAAAATATATAAGCAACATTTACAAAAAGAATGTAATAAATTACAATAACAATGAGAGATTTTTAACACATCTCTAACAGCACCTGACAGATCAAGTATTAAAAAACGATACAGGTTGGACGCAGTGGCTCACGCCTATAATCCCAGCTCTTTGGGAGGCTAAGGCAAGCAGACTGCTTGAGCCCAGGAGTTTGAGACCAACCTAGGCAACATAGTGAGACCTCGTTTCTATCAACAATAAAAAAAATGAGCTGGGTGTGGTGTGTGTGCCTATGGTCCCAGAAAGGAGGCTGAGGCAGGAGGACTGCCTGATCCCAGGAGGTCAAAGCTGTGGTAAGCCATGATCGTGCCACTACATTCCAGCCTGGGTGACAGAGTAAGACCCCGACTCGAATGATAATAATAACAACAACAGCAGCAATAATAATAATAATAATAATAATAATAAAGATTTGATCTACACAAGAGACAAAGTTGATATAATAGACATATATAGACTATGCTTAGCAGCTTCAAAATTCAGTGTGGTTAATTCTGGAACACCCATGGAGCATTCATAATAAGTGACAAATATGCAGGGCCAGAAGGCAAGTCTCAATGATTTTGACAAATTGATATCAAACATAAAGCATTTGCTGAGTACAATGTAATTATGCTAGAAACCAGAAACAAAAAGATAACCAGAGAATTCCTATATTTTGGAAATTAAGAAATCTACAAATACCTCACAGGACAAGGAACAACTCAAATGTAAATTTACAAAATATTTGGAATGAAATAATAACAAAAATCATATATCAAAATGTGTGGAGATTTAAAAGCATTACTTAGAGGGAAATTTTAACAATGTTTAAAAAAGGAAGACTAACATATAATGAGTAAATAATTTAAGAAATTAGAGAAAGATCAGTAAAATAAATTCAAAAAGTTAGAGGAAAATTATAAAAATAAGACCAGAGATAATAAAACAAAAATAAACATACAAGAGTGCAGATCAAAAAAAGTAAACATAGGTTCCTCCAAGAGTCTGGCAACTCCAATAACTCTGCGGCAATATTTTTTTTTAAGAAAAAGAGGGACACAAATAATTTATGAATAAACATAGGGTCATAACTTTAGATGCTCTAGAGATTTAAAGGATAATAAAAGCTCATAAACAGCATTATGCAAATATATGAAAATTTAGATGAAATGAAAAAAATTCTAGAAAATTTTAACTTATAAAAATTGAAACAAAAAGAAATAGAAACCTGAAGTGTCTATATTCTTTCTTACATAAACTATCACAATATAGAGAAAAAGAGAAACTACTTGGCCCCCACTTTTTTTAATGAGGTTGACATAATTTTGATATTAAAATATGACTATGACAACTCAGAAGGGAAAGTATAGACCATTCTCATTTATGAACAAAAATACACACATTTTAACAAAACATTAACAAACAACATTCAGAAATGTATAGAATAATCCATCATAACCAAGATAGTGTGATCTCAGGAATGCAAGAGTAGTTTAATATTAGTAAATTAATGAATATAATTTGCCACAATAACAGATAGATAGAAAAATATATGATCATTTCAACAGATTATCTCAACAGATGTAGAAATATTTTATTGATTGACTGATTGAGTTGTAGTCTCACTCTGTCACCCAGACTGGAGTGCAGTAGCATGCTCCTGGCCACCGCAGCCTCGCCCTGCTGGGCTGAGCCACTGAGCCCGGCTGTTTCTGGTTTCAGTATTTCTTCATAAATATTTCTACATCTGGGGCCAGCCTCGGTGGCTCAGCCTGTAAGCCCAGCACTTTGGGAAGCCAAGGTGAGTGGACTGCCTGAGCCCGCGGGTTCGAGACCTGTCCGGGCAACTTGGCGAGTCCTTGTCTCTACAATAAATCAAAAACTAGCTGGACGTGTAGCACGCACCTGTAGTTCCAGCTACTTGGAAGACTGAGCGGAAGGATCACTGGAGCCCAGCAGGGCGAGGCTGCGGTGGCCAGGAGCAGCCACTGCATTCCAGACTGGGCGACAAAGTGTGACTCCAACTCAAAAAGAAAAAAAAAAAAAGAAACCAGAAACAAGAACAGCCCTTTTCAACACTGTATCAGAAAGCCTGTCAGTGGAGTAAGGCACACACAAAAAAATATGAAATATACAAATAGGAAAGGAAGAAAGTATGTTTCTTGCTATCATTAGGAAATAATAAGATTGACTATATAGAAAACCCCAGATAATCAACATATAAATTATTAAAAGTGGAGGATAAAGCAAGTTTGCTGTATGTAAAATCAATATATAAGAATCAATTGCTTTTCTATCCAAAGCAACAAATAGTAAGAAAATAACATTAAAAAGATACAATTTATAATGACCTAAAAAATATGGAGATTAAGTCTAAAAAGTGTGTAAAATATATATGGAGAAAATTATAAAATTTATTTAAAACTTTTTTTTTTTTGAGTTGGAGTCTCACTCCATCACCCAGACTGGAGTACAGTGGCATGCTCACAGCCACCCCAGCATCAACCTGCTGGGCTCTGGCAATCTTTCCACCTTAGCCTTCCAAGTAGCTAGAACTACAGGCATGCACTATCATGCCCTGCTAATTTTTTTATTTATTGTAGAGATGAGGTCTCGCCAAGTTGCCCAGGCTGGTCTCGAACCCGCAGGCTCAGGCAATCCTCTCGCCTTGGCCTCCCAAAGTGCTGGGATTACAGGTTGAGCCACTGAGCCTGGCCTACTTAAAACAGTTTAAAAGATCCAAATAAGACATGCCAGGTTTGAACTGGAGGCCTCAATGTAATAAAAAGTAAATTCTCCTAAAATAGATATGCAACTCCTCTCAAAATCCTTATTTTTTTGGTGGAACGTCACAAACTGAATATAAAATGTACACATAAGTGCAATGGGTCATGAATAGCCATGGAAAAGGTGGGAGTATTGGCCAGATGTTATCAAGACTTATCATAAACCTATAGTCATTAAGACAGTGTGGTACTGGTAATAAACAAAGGAACAGAGAATAAACAAAGGAACAGATAGCCCATACATGTATATATGGACATCTGCTAAATATCAGAGTTGGTATTTCAGGTCAATGTGGGAAAAACAAATTTTTAATAAATGGTCCTGAGCCAATCTGTTTTCTCTTAATGAAAAAGAATAAAACTGGACCTGCTGTGTTACACCAAATACAAAAACCAATTCTGTTGGATTCAAGACCTAGATGAAAAAGACAAAAATACATAGAGAAGCCTTCTGCTATTATTTGAATGTTTGTGTCCCTCCAAAATTCATGTTGAAACTTAATTTTCAATTCAATAGTATTTAGAGGTGGGGCCTTTAGGAGGTGATTAGGCCATGTGTGCTCCACCCTCATGGATGGGATTAGTGCCACTATAAAAGGGCTGAGAGAGCAAGTTTCTCCCTTTCACCCCTTCTGCCACGTGAGGGGGCAGCATAATTTATAACTTTATAAATTTATGAAATTATTATAAATTTTATAACTTTCTCCATAAATATTTTACACACTTTTTAGATTTATTCTGTAGAAACTCCATATTTTTAGGTTATTATAAATTGTACCTTTTAATTATCATTTTCTTACTATTTGTTGCTTTGGATAAAAAGGCAATTGATTTTTATATATTAATTTTACATACAGCCAACTTGCTTAATCCTCCAATTTCAATGATTTAAATGCTGATTATTTGGGGTTTTCTACATAAAGTTCTAAGGCATTTGGTTATAGCAGCACCAATGAATTAAGACAACTCTTTGTTATTGCTATAGAAAGAAATCCACGAGACAAACAGTAAAAACAATAAAGGAAAAGATTGATAAATTTGACCATCTTTAAGTTAATATTGATCAAAAGACACTATGAAAAGAATGAAACCACAAGCCACAAACTGGGAAAATATATTTGTTACACGTATAAACAGCAAAGTGTTAATATTGAGATTATATAAAGAATGCCCTTGAATCAGTAAGAAAAGAAAAAGACCAACAACCCAACAGAAAACTGGATAACATATCTGAATGGGCACTTCACAAAAGTAATTCCAATTGTCAGTACACAAATGAAAAGCTATTCATTCTCATTAGTAATCAGGAAAAGCCAAGGAAACTATAGTGATATTCTAATACTTGATGGTTACAATTGAAAAGTCTGATGACATCAAGTGCTGACAAGGATGGAGAGCAACAGCAATGCTCATGCTCTGCTGGTGGGAATGTAGATTGCTACAACCTCTTTTGAAACCATTTCTATATTACCTAATGAAGCTGAGCACATGCATAACATATGACTCGGCATTCCACTCCTAGGTATATGGGAAAACTCTTCCCGTGAATTAGGAGACACACAAGAAACTCATTAACGATATTGCTTGTACTTGAACAACAACAACAAAGCGCCGAGAAAACTGCAAACTATTTAAATTTCCATCAGCAGAATGGATAAACTGTTTGTTCACTGAATGGAATACTAACAGCAGCAAAAATGAATACGTCCAGCAATACTCATCGACGTGGATGAATTTCAAAAAACAAAACGCAGAGGGAAAAAAAAGTCACAGCCCTAATTCAAAAACAAGTAAAACTAAGCTTTCAAAAAAGGTTAAACAAATCAAAATATGTTCTAGAGATACCTACATAGGTTGCCACCTTACACAAAAAAAGCAAGGGAGCAGTTAACACAAGTCAGAACAGCAGTTCTCTTTGAGAGAAGAAAAGGGGAGGTAATCAGTGAAGGACACATGGGGGTTTAAGAAATTTGTCCTACTTCTTTCAAAGATTTTGTTTTGTCTTTATTCTTTAAACATACATAATTTTTACCATCCTGTAGGTATAGCAGATCTCATAATAAAGAAGTGAGGAGAGTAATTTTATCAATGATCACAGGCCACTTGGGAATTAAGTTTCAAGTCTATGATATCCCAAGACTTCTAGGTCTAGATTCTGAAGGGGACTGATTCAGGATCACAACATACCACATGAGATTAAATATGGTTCTAGCTCCTAGACTTCATTCTGATGGATTCTGAAGGGCAGAACAGCATCTATGACTCCACAGGAAACAATGCTGGGAATTTCTCACATCAAATAGCAAATCAAAAGGAAAAATTCACTAACATTAAACCATAGCACATCCTAGAATATATAATACCAAACCCCCCGGTCATTATTCCCACCCTTCCAACACACAGTAAGCACATTCTTTCCCTCACATAAGGTCAGAGACAAATAAAATGAAGATGTTTCTGCCTCCCATTCTGGGAAGCATAATCTTTTATGTGTTTCTATCCTACTTCCTTATTAACCTTTAAATAAGAAATGAGTTAGGCAGGCAGAATAATATTCTTTCCACGAAATCTGAAGCTTTAAAAGTCTTTATTATTACATTCCTTCATGTGTGGGAGTACTCCCCTACAATTAGCTATGTTCTCAAGTCTGGCTATGTCAATAGAAGTACATTCGAAACAGAGGGCTTTCTGTAAACAAAAGAAAAATCTGGGTTAGTGGGGCTGATTAGTTTTAGATGAAAGGATCTGTTCTTTGGAAATTGTTCAACCTGAAGTGGATTCTCATTTGAGGTGACTCATAATTTAAAGAGTAAAGATTTCATTTTTAACCTTCTGCTTTACCTGACTTCCAGCCTCCACATATACTTCTTTAGAAGATGAGGCCATGTGTTAGGAACTGACATTCTGCGTTGCTTTTATATAACTCATTTTGGGGTATATGAATTATTATTTTGATATTGTCTTGCGGCACTGAGTCACTTCTCAATGGTGAATTTAATATGTGTTATTTAACACTCAAAAAAGTAATTCAGAATTTAGGTTGAACAAAGATACCGTGACTGTCTATTACAAAGGAACTTTGTAATTTTACTTAAAATGACAGTATTAAATCTCATTCCACCCCATGTGCATCTCCCTGGTGATGGAAATCAATCTTTCAATATTTTAAAGGTCCACCATTTAGAGTCAACGCCTCAGGGATGGAAATAAATTGTGGGAAATGTGCGGCTGTTTGAGAGTTATAAGCAGGGGAGGCTAAGCAGCCACCTGGTTTAGGCTCATGTTACAAAGGGGTTCAACTTTAGAATCAGCCATCATACTTGAAAGAGAATACACACACATATATACACATACACCCACATGTGCATACACACATTCACAAAAGTCATGGCAGGATGGAAAAAATCAATTTTGCATACAACTTTAAAGCTTTTGCTCCATTACCAACTTTCATTGTCAATAGTGTGCTATATTTTAAATTTTATATAAGATTTTCTTTATCTTGTGAATAACTATTTGCTAAAAATAATTTGTTCAGTATAAATATTCAAATGACTTCCTTAAAAAAGGAAAGTAGCCTTTACTACTTAACTTCTGAGAGTCCACACCCAGAAAATCTTCTTGGTCCCATCTACCCACTACTTTTTTTTAGTACTTTTTCTAGGGTGTGGGGAGACAAATCACTTAACATATCTGAACCTGTTTCTTTAAGATGGAGGCAGTTTCCTGAAAACCACATTTGTCTGTTTTGAAATCAAATTAGATATCAAGTAAGATCTGTTTGAAAATGCTCAGTAACACCCAGCAAAAAAAGAGTACATACCATTGGTAAGCCATTATAGAAGTCTAAAGTGCTAGTCAGGAAAAGGCATTTAAATATCTTTATTTTATTTTAGTAAAAAAAGTTAATATTATCATTCTGAAATAATTTCAGGCTGGCACAAATAGTGCAAAGAATTCCCATATACCCTTCAATCAGATTCCCCGGGTAATGTCTTACTCAGCCCTAATATCATTATCAAGACCAAAAAAGTAATATTGATGTCATATTATTACCAAACTTACAGTCCTTATTCAAATTTTGCCAACTGTCCTCCTAATATCTTTTTGCTGGTCCAGGATCCAATCCAGAATCACCATGGCACATCCAGCACCTGTCATATAGCCTCCATTTCCTTCCATCTATAATAGTTCTCAGTCTTCCTTTGTCTTTTCTGCAATTTTTGAAGGGTATTGGGAAGTTATTTTGTAGAATGCCCTCCAGTTTAAGTTTGTCTGGTATTCCCTCACGACTAAATTTAGATTGTGCATTTCTGTCAAAAAAAATAAAAGATTGTGCACTTCTGTCAAGAATACCACAGACATGGTGCTGTGCCCTTTTCAGTGCTAAATGCCTTCTCTTTTCAGTGCTACTGCTTCCAGTATTTTTTGTTGCTTCATTAAGACCTTGCTCTGCAGGATTCCAAATCGTGTTCAGTTCATGGAATCAACAGAAGTGGCAGAGAAAAGAGTTAGGAGAGCCTCGATAAAGCTGTAAATTCCAGTATTGGAGCGCCTTTGAGGACCATGTCACCTCTTTATCCGAAATCTCTGCACAGTGCCTGACACATACTTAAGTGTTGAGGGCTGGTTGAAAGGATAAATTACACTCGCTTCTTACCGTAGACATCTAAAAGAGAATATGAAAGATGTGAAATCAGAACTTCTGGATTCACCTTCCTGGGCTGCTGAGGTCACCCTGCATTCTATCATTCCCACAGTAAAAAATATTGAAGTCCCTATTGTCCCTGCTTCACAAACAAGTAGACCTACTTCCTACCATGACTTCATTTTTACCATTTTTCCATAGAAGAAAAAAAAACACTTGATTTTCTGCTCTGGAAAAAAAGGCACTGTGTGGCATGGGATTTGGCAGCCTGAAACGCTTTCTAGAATGAAAGCAGTAACTGTTTTATAGGTTAGCATTAAGGTGTTACAGTGGAAACCAAACACTGTTTCTTACCACTGACACATTACTTCAAGATGCTTAGTCACATGATGGACAGAAATGAAGAATTAATAGGCACTATTCAAGAACAATGCCATCTACAGATTGTATAATATACAGATTATGAAAAAACTTTTGCTCAGATATTTTAAAATATCATTTTATAATATTCATTACATTAAGAGCCTAATTGACGTAGGAGATATTTTAAAAGGTTAAGATGTAGTACCTATCCTCAAAAAGTTCATAATCCTGTATGTGTTTGTGCCTGTATAGGTGCACAAACATAAACTAAATACAGAATGAAATGAGACCCCGATGGAGTAAGTTTGTGCTGCAAGAATGCAGAGGGAAGGGCACTTAATTCCGTTTGGGGGAGGGAGAAACATTTGAAAGCATTTTCTGGACGAGCATTTTAGGCTTAGAGAACACCATGAACAGGAAGCAGGAAATGGACTGGGTAAAATCCTGTGCCATCATTAAAAATGGTGTTTGAGTTTTATAAATGTAGAAAATACTTATTAAATGTCTAGGATAAAAAATAAGATGAAAGATTATGAAAAAACAAGAAACAAAGACAATGCATTTGCAGGGCGCACACACACACACACACACACACACACACACACACACACGTTTTCAGGTGTTTCACCTGAGTGACCAATCAAGGGATTTTTTTCCCTTCTATTTTTCTATATTGTTCTAAAATTTTCTAAGTATCATGTCTTACTTTTGTAAGACATACACACAACTCAGAAAGAATAAAGAATACATTTTTTTTTTTTTTGAGTTGGAGTCTCACTCTGTCACCCAGACTGGAGTGCAGTGGCACGCTCCCAGCCACCGCAGCCTCGACCTGCTAGGCTCCAGCGATCCTTCCACCTCAGCCTTCCAGGTAGCTGGAAGTACAGGCGCATGCTACCATGCCTGGCTAATTTTTTGATTTATTGTAGAGATGAGGTCTCACTAAATTGCCCAGGTGGGTCTTGAACCCGCGGACTCAGGCAATCCACTCACCTCAGCCTCCCAAACCGCGGGATTACAGGCTGAGCCACTGAGCCCAGCTAAGAATACATATTAACTACTAAGAATAGCAAGATGATCAGTATGGCTGGACACAGTGTAAAACTGACACTGTGAAATTAAGCTGGACAGGTAGATTGCACTAGTGCTCTGATGTTACACCAAGGAGTCTGAGCTTTATTTCCAGAAAGTTGGGAGTGAAGGCTGTTACCCAGGACTGCCTTTCAGCCTCATTTATTTCTGAGGTCAACCTCACCAAGGCAGGGGGACTTTCACAGTGTTCTCCCTCCTAGCAAATCGATTCCAGAAGTAGTCATCCTAGCCAAAGCTATAGTTTTCATCCTAATGCATTCTACCTTTGCCCAACCAGAATGACTGGCCTCTCATCTGGACTCCTGTTTGTCATGAAGACAGTACTCTTAGCTGTAAACTGAACCCTTTCCATCTCAATTGGGGAAATAGGGCTTTGCTACTAAGCCTGGAAAGGAAAAATCATTTCAAGCAAGGGTTAGGGCCCCACAGTGCATCTCAAATATGATACTAAAATATCACAGAAGGATTTACCTTTCCTACCTAGACTACAGGGAAGAAATTTGATTCTGCTTCCCTTAACCTTAGTAAGAGGTTTAAAAGGGCAGTCCCGAGGACGGTTTTTAAGATTAAATCATTTTAGGAGAGGAAGGCTCAGATATGGTAAGAAAGGAACACAGGTGGAAGTCCCTCGGACAAGGTGTAACTATCTTAGACTTCATAAACTAAAATGTATTTAGGCCTCTCTGTCAATTTTTATTTTTGGACTCTCCATTAATGTGAGTTCCAAACAAAATAGGGGATACCACACACTCCTAGATTCCAGAGACATACAGCTTTGCTGGCATGTGAGCTTATCTATGATCACACAACATCTGGAGAACCAGAGCAGAGAAAACAGATGTTTTGGGTTGCCTGAAGCCAGTCGCTTGACAAGGAAGTCTGTAGAAGCTCAAAAGGACAAATGAATGAGTGGTGCCTGCAACATCCTAGTAAAATGGTGCATCACAGAGTGCAGGCTGGGCAGGAAAGCAAGAGGCACCCAGAAGGAGCTGAAAGAAGAACCGGGAGGTGGATGGAGTGCTTGGAAATAAAACTTAGGGTGAAAAATAGATACTGTGTAAGTCATAAAATATATGAAGCTGTAGTCCACAGGGAGAACTTCAAACCTGGGGATTCGGAGATGAAGCATTTCTAGCTGGTTCAAGGGTTTATGGAGGAGATGCCCAAGGGGGTGTCTGCAGTGAAGTCAAAACAGAGTGTTAGAAAAGAGAAGACCCATATCGACCAGGATGACATCAGGGGATGGGGAGAAGAGGAAGACATCTCTAAGAATATGAGGCAGCAGCACTATGGAGGTCTGCAGATGATGAAAACAAGGATGAGGAGAGGGTGCAACAAACAACACTGAAATAAAGGCAGTTCCATGAATAACGTCTAGAAATGGCAATGAGTCTCGAATAAGTGCCAACCTCACATTCCAGTTCTGAAGCACGTGAGAGAGTGATAGGCTTCTACAACACTCCTTCAGTTAATTCCTTAAAATATGGGCTGACCACATTACAAACAACCTGAGAATTACTGAATCATAAAAACAGAGATTCCTTTTTTGTTCTATTAAATGGATTAATATTGATAATTTGTTGTGCTAACAAAGGTGTTTTGGGAGAAGGGGAAGGAGTGAGAGGAGAAAGCATCCTCATAATTTCACATAGTTTTGGTATGGCCTTTGTGGGTGGAGGGTAATTGTACTGATTTCAGAAAGTGGCAGCCACATGGCTTTGGTCACATCTGCACGCCATGATAGAAAACTGGTTGAACTCATGAGTTAGGTGCCATGTTTAATGCTTTGGATATAACTGTAGCCTCAGAGAGTCTGTAAGGGGCTGTTGCTGGTGGCAGCGAACAGCAGACAGTCTGCCAAAGGCATCTGCTTTTTCACAGGGAGTGACTAGGTAGAGCCTTAAAGCCTATACTGATTTCTGAGTACTTTTCTAAAGGAAAAACTTCCTGACTGTATGAACTTCATGAAATATTCACCAGTCAGCAATCCCAGCTCAAGTTCAAGCCCGTACTGCAATGAAAACACCATTGCACACACAACAGGAGTTGCTCACCACCTCCGCTGACCATGAACTGAATGGCAACCGGGCAGCACCAGGCAACTGTTCCCTTAACTTACTGTGTGGCTCTGGGTAAATTATTTACCCTCTCAGTGGTCATTTTCTCATCTGACAAATAGAGTTTATAATAAAGACCAAAGCTACCATGTAGAGCTTTCATAAGAAAACAATGAGATAAATGTGTGTTTTAGAATCTATGAAGGTGGGCAGATATTCATTAGTACATTAATTACTTATCAGAGTTGAATATAGTGGGCTTATGGCCAGATATAAGATCCACACAGGCCAGGCATAGTGGCTCATGCCTATAATCTTAGCACTTTGGGAGGCCGAGGCAAGAGGACTGCTTGAGCCCAGGAGTTCAAGACCAGCCTAGGCAACACAGCAAGGCTTCGTCTCCACAAAAAATTTAAAAATTAGCCAGGCATGATGGTGGGCGCTTTGTAGTCCTAGCTACTCGGGAAGCTGAGGCAGAAGGAACATCCGAGCCTAGGAGGTCGAGGCTGTGGAGAGCCATGATCATGCCACTGCACTCCAGACTGGGTTACACAGTGAGACCCTGGCTCAAAGAATAAAAAAGATCGAAACAGATACCACTGTGCATTTCCACCCTCATATAGATGGTCAGATGGTCAGAATGAAGGATGGTGTAACTGTTAATGTGATAAAGGTCCAAATCAAATTAAGGGGCAGATCAGCTGTGGAGCTAGATTAAATCAGAACCCTGGTGTCAATAACTCATATTTCCACATAAAACACCTCAAATAATAAGTGAAATATAAATTTCCCTCACCCCTTCTGAAGGCGATTCAAGACATTAATCAATAATCAGACAAACATAATTCAAAACTGTGATTACCGTTGTGAATTGAAAGCAGTGTGTTATAAGAACAACAATAAGCAAACCACCAACAGGGTAATTATTGTACAACCGCTTGGGTCATTTCATTCCATGGCTTAAAATCCGACCATGGCTCCCCACTGAGTTCAGATGACGTGAAACATGAGGTTTTGCACAGCATGACCTGTCCATTAGCCTCACCCCAAGCTACTCTCCTACTCATAACCCAGGCAGTGGCCTCAGTGCACTACGTGATGCTGCTCAGTCATGGGATGATGCTTCCCATGCTCTGCTTCTCCTCACCTGGAATTCCCTGTTCACAAATCAGGCTAACATACACTTGCCTGTCATGTCGAAGTCAGATGTCTTCTCATACAAGAGGCCTTCCCTGACCACTGTTCCCAAAGGCCAAAACTGGCTGTCCCCTTGGGCCTTTCTCCATATTAGGGTATTGCTTTGTAGTTGGAGCCATCATTGAGGTCATCCACTTCACGGTAATCTCTATTCATCAGCCGCCCTCAGCAGGCACAGCTCCTTGAGGGCAAGGAGCATGTTTTTATTCCCAGTTTAACAACCCCTAACACGTGGCCCACACTTAATAATTGAGGAAATAATGAATTATTAAATAACTGGTATTAGGCCAATTCAATTCCTTAACTATTCAGAAAAGGCTAGATCTTTATATTCCCATACTGACCAAAATAAATTTGTGGTGAATACATGAGTGAAGTGTAAGGAAATAAAACCACAAATGTATAAATATATATAAGTGAATATTTATAAAGTGAAGGGAGTCTTTTGATGTCTGATGCCAAAGGTAAACAACATTTAAAAAAAAATTACACAAAAAGGTTAAAGGACCTTGAACAATTATAGTACTATAAGAAAGGGATTGGCAGTAGTGGGAAACTGTTAGGGGAAGGGGGTGGGATTGGCAGTTGAGGGAAACAGCTAGGGGAGGGAGGGGCATACCTCATCAACAAGGGTACCTGCATAATCGACGTTTGTAAACCTAACCCTGAATTGTACCCCACATCTTTATAATAAATAAATTTTAAAAAGTTAAAATTCTATATAGCAAAAGCAACACATATTTAAAAAACCTGGGGAAAAGCTTCCCCAAATATTTCCTCATATCTCTTTGCAATCCATCTCTTCCTTCACCCCAACCCCACTGGACTGACTTGATCTTTGTTACTTAAGTTTTTGTTTCCACTTTATAGATTTTATATAAATAGAATCATATGACACCTGCCCTTTTTTCCAGTCTGTTTTTTTTTTTTACCCTTCACATGATGATTCTGAGATTCATCCACGTTGTTGTATGTACTGATAGTCTGTCCTCTTTATTACTGAATCACATTGCATTGATTAGGTACATAATATTTTATTTAACCACTTAATTCATTTGTTGATGGCCATTTGGATCACTTCCCATTTTTTGGCTATTGTAAATATGGCTACTACAAATATTCATGTACAAGTCTTTGTGTAGGCAAATGCTTTCATTTATCTTGGGTGGATATTTAGGAGTAAAATGACTGGGTTGTAAGGTAGGTATATCTTTAACTTTGAAAAACTGCCAAACTGTGTCCATAAATTGGTTGTGCCACTCCCACCAGCAGTGTATGAGAGTTCCAGTTGCTCCACAACTTCAACAACACTTGGCATTGTCAGCTTTTTAAGCTATATCCTTCCTTTCTTTTAACTTTTAATTTTTTTTATTTTAAAGATGTGGGGTACAATTCCAGGTTAGGTATACAAATGTTCATTTTGCAGGTACCCTTGTTGATGAGGTGCTCCCCCACTTCCTGAGGCAGACTCCCACTACTGCCAATTCTGCTTCCCCAAGCTGTATCGTTTCTAATGAATGTGCTATGTTATCTCATTTTAATCCATGAAATTTAAAAACATTTCAGTTACTTCAAAAGTTTGCTTCCTGGAAGGCCAAAAATGTCTCTCTATAATTTCCATCCATCAATCCTATGTCTGGTAAGTCTAAGTTTTTAATTCAGTTGCAAGTATTTTCATACCTACTATTGTGCAAGGCACTGTGTTATAAGCTAGGGAAGATGCAAAGATAAGCACAACATCACATTTGCTGTCAAAGAACTCAACTGGATAAGTCCAAAAATAATGCAACTACAAGGTAGAATGGAAAGTGTCTTTAGAGAAGACTGGGTCACAACACTCCATAAAGGCTTCAGGAAGGAGGTGGCATTGGAGATCATCTACATAGTGTAGAATTCCTCAGACTTTTGTTGACAAGCATAACATTCCATACGACGTGTTTGTTCCAAATTCTTCTTTCCTCAACCTAACCATGTGGTTCTTTCACTTTATTCACAGGACAACTTATCACCAACCTGATTGCTCTCTTCTGAATATACTTTGGTTAAAAACCCTTCGGTATGTGTACAATTAGAATACAACAATCAGGAGTTGTCTAGCCCACTGACATGAGAGTATCTAACTCCTCCCCAAGCTTCCCTAAAATATGCCATGTACAAAAGTGACCAGTAGGATCATTAACATCTTCAAACCAAACAACTGGCTATCAAGCTGAACAAAAAATCCAATGAGAGAACAGCAGAGAATGTGGTTGCTATGGCCAAAATTCAGCACAGGCAAAGTGAAAGCCCAAGGTGGAGTTATAGAGGAAATTAAAAGGCTGACACTAGGGAAGAGATATGAATGGTTAGATTGAACTCAATCACTCGGCAGGTGGGAGAACTGAAACAGTCTAGATTGGAGAAAGCAGTCTGGGATAAGACTGTAAACAATGCCAGGGTGTCAGAGAGCCCCAGGGATAAAGCCGTGCTAGTTCCATGGATTATATCAGGCCTCACAACTTAAAATGAGCCAGAGGGGATCTGGTTACCTGGTTATGACACATCCCTCCTACCAGTAAGGAAGGGCCAGCGATTTCCGAGGCTTGTTCAGTGCAAAGGCATGTATAGTCCAGAACATGTTTGAGGCAAGATGTGAATTTGCTAATATTGCTGTCACTGGACGGTGTACTAAAAGTGGCCTTAAAATCAGCAGGCCCTCTGATCTCTTGCACTGTATAAACTAAGGTTCTTCCTATCTGATCATGAGGGTATGGCATTCAGGGTGAAACACAAACCAGTTGCATGGTGTGAGTGGGAAGAGCTAGAGGCAGAAAAATGATGTTTATGACTTCTAAACCTTAGAATAAACCAAAAAATGAGTTCTACAATTTGCAACCTTTTACTTTCCTCTGTGCCTCAGGTTTTCACTTTGCCTATGCTGAATTTGGCCATATTGAGTAACCTGGTGGAAAGAATATGGCAGGAAAAGAGCCTATTCCCCTATTTGGATGATCACATGGTGAGTGGTACTTGTCAGCTATGGCCCTATAATGACCTACGATCATCCAATCAGTAAACACTCATAAAATACCTACTATGAACAGATGCTGTAGTAAGGGCTGGGAATGCAATGGTGACAAATCAAAGAGATTACTCCTTTGTGGAACTTCACATCTAATAGATCCTCCGGTGTATCTGGGAGTTCTACCAGGAATTAGCCCAAGGCTTGAGTGCCACTGCTGGTGTGAGAAAATGAAGGAGAAGGGCAAAATTATTGAGAAATTGTATTATTTATGCCTATCAGTGGAGAAAATCTAGTGCATACTCTTGAAGTCTTGAGGTGCATGGTCATTGCCCATGTGACATTCAAGGCCAAAGATGTTATTTGAAGGTTTATCTCTTGCTTGACTACTGTCTTTGTCTGTTTTGTGTTGCAATAGCAAAAAATCAGACTGGACAACTTACAAAGAAAAGATGTTTATTTGGCTCATGATTCTGATGACTGGGAAGTTCAAGATCTCAGGCTGTTCCCACTCATGGTGGAAGGCGGAAGGGCAGTTGGCTTGTGCAGAGACCACATGGCAAAAGTGGAAGCAAGACAGAGGGGGAGGTGTCAGGATCTTTCAACAACTAGCTCTCCAGGGAACTAACAGAGTGAGAACTCACTCACTCCTCAGGAAGAGCACTAATCTCTTCATGAGAGATCTACCCCTAAGGCCCAAATATCTCCCATTAGGCCTGTCCTCCTACACTAGGGATCAAATTTCAACATGTAGTTTTTAGGGGATGGACATCCAAACCACAGCAACTACCCCTGTGGTTTCAAATTTGAAAAGGCTTAAAATGGATCTTCAAAAATCAGGACACCAACTGGGAGCCCTAGTCTAACAATAGACTATTGGAACAGAATATATTCTCTAGCATTGGTGAACAACAGCCACAAAACCTAAGAAAAAGTCAGAACCAGGGCAAAGGACAAAACTTTGAAAACAAAGGTTTAATTGTCACATTCAAAAGACAAGATAAAGTGGGATTAAGCGGGAGAGTAAATCAAAGTTTACATACGAGAAAGATCAGAAACATGCCAAGGAGTTTAGTATAAGTTGGATTTAGGAAGCAGTCTAGAATAAGGACAAAACAGTCACCAAGTCCAATAGACTATAATAGTTCCCAAGTTCATTCTTTTGTTCACACATAGTTTCTCATCTGAAGGAGTAGGAAAGTGGACAGTTTTCTTGACTGATTTTTATAATTTGATTCAACTATAATTAAGTACTGCCTTTTAAATATGTGGCTTGACATAGAAAAAATAAATTAGTCTTGCTTTTTTTTTTTTCTTTTTTTGAGTCGAAGTCTTATTTTGTCGCCCAGGCTGTAGTGCAGTGGCATGCTCACGGCCACCCCAGCATCGACCTGCTGGGCTCTGGCAATCCTTCCATCTCATCCTTCCAAGTAGCTGGAACTATAGGCATGTGCTAACATACCCAGCTAATTTTTTGATTTATTGTAGACGTGAGGTCTCACCAAGTTGCCCAGACTGATCTTGAACCCATGGGCTCAGGCAATCCTCTCACCTCAGCCTCCCAAAGTGCTGGGATTACAGGCTTGAGCTACTGGGCCCAGTCAGTCTTTGCTCTTAAAGATAAAAATTACTATAAAATATTTGGAGAAAATCCTAAAAAACATATTCAGTTGTCTTTTTTTTTTAAAAATTATTTATTGTTTATTGTTTATTTATTTATTTTCTCTCTTTTTTTCACTATAAAGATGTGGGGTACAATTCAGGGTTAGGTATACAAACGCTGATTGTGCAGGTATCCTTATTGATGAGGTATGCCCCTCCCTCTCCCAAGTTTTCTTAATTTGCAATAAAAGATTAACAGGAGGGAAGAGGTACAAAAGAAATCACCTTGTCCAATTCACTCACCTTACAGCTGAGGAAACTGAGGCTCAGAGTGGTGAAATAACATGCCCAAATTGTACCCCTGCCTCACTTGCTAAAAGCCAGGAGGGAAGACTGCACTCTGCAGTGGCACTGAAATTCATTAAGTGAAAGGAAAAAAAAAAGGTTCCTTTGGAGAAATAGTTCTCCATGCATCATGACCCACCCTCAAACTGAAAAGGAACAATACACTTAGAATGAATTTTAGTGCCACTGCAGAATGCAGTCCTCCCTCCTGCTGGCTTTTAGCAAGTGAGGCAGGGGCACGATTTGGGGAGAGGCAGTTGTAGCACTGCACTGATATATCAAGGGGAAGCTATAAACATTGCATGTCTGGATTTCAGCAAGAAACTTCAAAGAAAAACATGGAAATGGATTAGAAAAGACTGAGTCAGGAATATGAGTTAGGAAACCAACAACTGTGATGAATAGGAAAGACCAGAGAGTGACGAAAATAGGGACCAAGTCACTACTGTAGGTGGGACCACAGCTGCAGCCACTGACACCTCCCCCTCCACTATTACCACACACAAAAAAAATATTTTACTGAATCCTGATGGGCCAGGCACTAAACCCTTTGCACATCTTATTTTATATAATCCTCACAACAAACCTATCATGTTTACTATCTCTACTTGGCATATGAGGAAACTAAGGCTCAGAGAAATGAAGTAACTCTGCTGTGTCACCTTGGCTAGGCTACAGTCCTTACTATTCAGTCAAACACTAATTTAGGCACTGCTGTGAAGGTATTATAGATGTGATTAAAGTCCATAATCAGTTGACCTTACATAAGGGAAATTATCCTAGAACATCTGGGTGGGCCTGATTTAATCAGTTGAGAGGCCTTAAAAACAGAGCAGAGGATTCTCTGAAGAAAAAAAAACTGTCTATGAACAGCAATTTCAGTACATGCTGGAGAGGTCAGCTGGCCTTTACTGACAGCCTGCCCTGCGGTTTCCAGTCTTGCTTAGCCAGTCCCTACTCTTGCATAAGTTGATTCCTTGTAATTAATCTCTTAATATATATCCCTATTGGTTGAACTCTGACTAATACACATGCCAAACATCACAAATTATAAGGTGAAAGAGCTCAGATTTTCTCAAAGCCAAGCATGCCAATACTCCATCTCCCCTCAACAGGAGATCAGTTTTAGATATCAGCATTCCACAGAAATGGTACCACATCCAAATGCCTTGCAGATCCTGTAGGGTTGCAATCTAGTGCAAAGTTAAAGGTTAAAAGCTCTGGAGGCCAGTCTACCCAAGTTCAAACCCTGGTTCTGCATCCTTCTTCTTTGGCTTGCACTTAAATTCTCTGTGCCTCAGTTTCCTCAGCTGAAAGACAGATTAATACTAGTGCCTACCTTTCAGAGTTGCTGCAGAGTCAGTGAATTATATCATGTAAAGCATTTAGAACACCTAGCACATAGTAAATACTCAATACAAATTAAAAATTATCAACTATTAGCAGAATCAAAGAGTGAGAGAAATTTATATGCTAAGCTTTTTGAAACAGGGCAAAGAGGGAGCAGAAACACCCATGATGACTATAAGGAAATTGGAGTCACGGGAAACCACTCAGTTGTGATACAGAATATAATCAGAGTGACATAAGCACTGAAGAATGCTTTCCTGACTATGACCATTCCAGAAAAGGCCAACATTTCATAGGCATTATTCCTAATCCAGGGATGGGTGAAAGCAAGAAACCACAGTTCATCAGAATTTCAGTTCCACATCAGAACAGAAAAGTCCTCTAACTTGTTCTAGGCCTGATTGATCCTCATGCAAAAGAAGAATGCAGGGTTTGACATTTTCAACATCAGCAGGCTTTTCCAAAAAGACACAAACACTTATTTAGACTTGGATGGTCTATACCTCATCATTGTTGTACATGGGAAAATACAGCCAGACAAAATACAATTCTTGCAGATGAGTAAACAGAAGACATGATGTGGGCTATTACCATGATTAATACGAACTAGTCAGACATGTTAGATATGCCAGATTCTGCACAGAACCGGTAAAAGATACATGTTTCCTGGCAACTCAAATATCAACAAGATGAGATACCTTCAGTTTAACTTTGGAGGAAAAAAGTTCATCAGTGTTCATAAAAATATCTGCATATCTTTTCACTAAATGGTGATTATTCCAGAAAAAGGAAAGAACCTTTAAAAAATAAAAAAAGCATGACTATGCAACTGGCAAATGTTAAAAGTTTTATAAACTGAAACACAATATGCATTTTAAAAGCAATAAAACCCGAAGTGACATTATGGCATATCTAACATGTCTGACTATCCAGACATAACACACCATAACAACAATGATAATCAAAATCTAAAGCTGCTTCCATGCTCTTCCTAGAAAAATAGCTAACAAAAGTTATTTCTACATCTTACGATAAATAATTTGCCCTACATGCCTTCTAAAATTTGAGGTATGGATGTGAACCTCTCTCTAGAATCAAACTGTTTTGCTTATGACCACATGTCCCAGAAATAGCTGTGATTATTGTTGAAACAAAGTGGTAAGCTATAGGTGCTAGCATTTCAAGTTGAAAATGAAAGAAAAGAGAATTGTCCTAAAGAAGCCACAAGTGGTTGGGTGCAGTGGTTCTTGCCTGTGATCCCAGTACTTTGGGAGGCTGAGGCGGGAGAATCTCTTGAACCCAGGAGTTAGTGAGACATCATCTCAAAATTAGCCAGGTGTGGTGGTGCATGCTATTCAGGAGGCTGAGGTGAAGGTTCGCGTGAGCCCAGTAGTCTGAGACGGTGGTGAGCTGGGATTACACCACTGCACTCCAGCTTGGGTGGTAGAGTAAGACCTTGTCTCAAAAAAGAAATAAATAAAAATAGAAGCCACTAGCACCAGGATGCATGGAAAATTGGATTTGATCTCTCTTTTCTAGGTCAATTTGGTTGCCCGGGTGACTTGTTATAGAAGAGGTATTCTACCCAGAATGCAATATTGCTTGTCTCCATGGTAGTGTAAGCATAGCCTACCTGTGGGTACCACGTAAACTCAGAGAGGAAATTTAATTCTCCAACCAGGGAGCTGGTAAGTGTTTAAGGTAAGAAGGTAGAGCTGGAGATCATGTTCAATATTTCATCAAAGCTTTTCTCTAGATCTATGATAAAATAAAAATTAATCTTGACAATTATCTATTTCTTTAAACATCTACTGATACCTACTCTGTCGAGTAGTCAATCAATATCAATCTCATCTACTGTACACTGATCTTTTAAAATCTGTATCTCTACAAAATACACCTGTAGAGCAGGGCATGATGGCACACGCCTATAGTATCAGCTACTCGAAAGGCTGAGGTCAGAGCATCACTTGAGGCCAAAGGTCAAGACCAGCCTAGGCAACATAGTGAAATTCCATCTCTAAAAATATGAAGGAAAAAAAAAATTAGTTGGGGCTGTGCTCTCACCTGTAATCCTTGTGTTTTGGGAGGCTGAGGCAGCAGAATTGCTCGAGGCCAGGAGTTCGAGACTAGCCTGGGTAACATAGCGAGACTCTGTCCCTACAAAAAAGTAACAAAATTAGCTGGGCACAGTGGCTAGCACCTATAGTCCTAGCTAATTGGGAGGCTTGTTTGAACCCAGGAGTTCAAGGTTGCAGTGAGCTACGATTATACCACTACACTCCAGCCTGAGTGACAGAGCGAGACCCTGTCTCTCAAAGGGAGAGAAGGGGAAGGGAGGAGGGGAAGGGAGAGAAAACAAGCAAGTTTAATTAGCCAGGCATCGTGATGCATGTCTGCAGTCCCAGCTACTCGAGAGGCTGAAACAGGACAATCTCTTGAGCCTAGGTGGTCCAGGTTGCAGTGAGCTATGATCATGCCACTGCACTCCAGCTAGGGCAACAGAGGAGATTCCACTTCTAAATAAAAAAATAAAATACACTTATAGCTTGGGTACTCCCTCCGCAAAACAATACATTCTCCCTATATTCTCTTCTCCTATGAAAGAAAGATGAAGACATATTTTGTGTATAGAGTCTCTGTTTATAAGTTACTTCTAAGCCTGAGATCTTCTGCACTGTATCTGAATCGAAATAAGAACACCTGGTGTCACCACACTTGGGCGTTCCCATGAGTGTGCTTTTCACATGAGAGCATGTTCTGATGTGCAGGACACTGGTTTCCTTGCTGTTTATAAATGTCTATTAAGTGTTTGTACTAGAAGTCAAGGCTGAGGGTTTGGCTTTGTCCCATGGAGCTGCATGGGATGGTCTGTGAGGCTGCAGATTCTTTTTCTGAGAGCATGCCTGGAGCACATGCCCACATCACGGGTCTATGCGTGATGGGAGGAGTGGAATAACACAGGTCATTATGCCAAGTGGACGTGGGAAGTGCAGATACCTGTTTCCCAATAGACTGTAATGGGAAGAAACGAAATAGGGCTTGTGATGCTTTTTAGAAGGAATGTGAAGTGGATTTAAATATATAAAGTAGTTGCTTTATCAGGAAAGAAAAGAAGATAAAAGAAAGAAGGGACCAGATGGACTTGGAGTGAAGGCTAAGACCTAAGAGCAAACCATCTGACAGGAACCAGGGCCTCCGCTTCCAGCTTTCTTACTGATCAGAAGAATGCCATATAATTAACCTTTCAAGGTGAGTAGAAAGCTCTGTTGCCTACCAGGAACCAAGACAAAGATGCATGTATCTTTCCTGCTGTACAGCAGGAAAATCGCCTTCAAATAATACAGGCTTTCTGTGTTCAGGTCCATGCATCACACACCTGGGAGGGGACCCTCACGCTACAATAACAGTGCAACTATGGCAGGACAGTTCTTCCTTTTTCAGGTATCTTATCTGAAGCCAAAGGTTACTTACATCAGTTTTTCCAAGTATGTCACTGGTAATTTCCCATTTCTATACCTATTCTGTCCCCCAAAAGACCCACTTCTTTGTTGCTTCTCCACGAGTTATATTTTCATCAATACTAAAATCAGCATCTTGTCTAAAAGTCTTCTGTGGTGCCCCCCTTCATAAACTAGAAATAATTTCTTTCAACTTTGGGAGAGGGGTTAGCAGTTAGCCCATGTATTATGCCAGTTTCTATCTTGTATTAACAAATACATATTTTGGCTACATATCTCATCTGGCCTATACAGTTCGTAAGCTTTTAACTCCTTTGCTTTATCCATCTCTGTTTGCTGAGTAAATAGTAAGTATGTGTTTAATGGATTCTTTATGAGTGAACTAACCCCTGTCAACACCTTAAACAAACCATCGCTCACTCAAAATCTACAAACCTTTATTAAGCAATGAATAGGGGCAAGGAACTGGAGATTGTAAAGATGAGTAAAAACCAACCCTGCCCTCCTAGGAATGTACAGTTTAAGGGTGGAGCTAAGCAACCTACAAATAACTTGTGGCAGACAGGCACAAGTGTTACCACAGACACACACCAAAAACTACAGTGTGAAAATAGGAGAGGAGAATCACTTCAGTGTTACGGGGAGGTTCTAGGAAGGTTTTGTGAAGAAAATGGCGAACATCATTTGTTGAAAATCAGAGTTCACGTAACAGTTTGCAATCATTATCTCATTTAATTCCCACAACAACCCTTCAAGTTAGGTATTTTTATCTCCATTTTACAGATAATACATGGGCTAACTGCTAACTCCTCTCCCAAAGTTGAATAATTTGGCCACTACTGAAAATGGAAATCATATGCCTAAATGCCTGGTTCTAAAGCTTATGCTGATATTCCTACACTACATCTCCTCCTCTACAGACTCATAGAAAAGAAAAGACACCTGCGTTTGACCTTCAGGCTGGGTTTGGTTACGGTTTTCCACATCTGGAGGGAGGGCAAGAGCATTCCAGGAACAGCCAACAGTCTGAGCAAAGACCTGGAGACAGGAAAGTCTAAGCCAAGTTGGGGAAAGACAGGTTTCCTCACATAACTGAGTACAGGACATATCGGGGGACAAAGTGGAGGTCTTTTGGAAGAGAAGGCTGGTAGTTGGTTCTCTACTTTCCCTGAGATATGCTTGAAAAGCACAATAAAGCGTATTGTTTATCTACTTGAAAAATACATGAGCTATTGTAAAAGTAAAACATTTTTAATGTCTTGGAAGTTATGGTTTTATGGCAGTAATTGTAACCTTCAATTCTAAACATCCTTTAATGCAAACCACAGAGTGAAAGACTGGCGCTCTCTGATTTTCCTTTAGACATGTTTGTTTTTACCTCTCTAAAATGATACTATCTAGAGATTTAACCTTCAATTCTGAACATCCTTTAATGCAAACCACAGAGTGAAAGACTGGCGCTCTCTGATTTTCCTTTAGACATCTTTGTTTTTACCTCTCTAAAATGATACTATCTAGAGATTTAAATCCTAAGATTAAAGACTAGGAAACTAAATACCAGTAATTTTGTTGCATAAATGTCAAATTTCCTTATCACGCCAACCAACCTTTAAGTGTTTTCAGATAAGAATTTTAATATCGTATAAATGGACTGATTTTAAGAAGTTTAAAAATATTTTAAGCATAAAAATGTTGTAAGTTCAAAAGCTGGGTGGATAAGTGAGATATTCAGCCTGATGTGATATAATATAAACAGTATGTATCAGGGACCAGTCCATGAGACAGCACCCACGTAAAAAAAGAAAATGGGGGGGGGTATGCATAGCTAAGTGCTTCATAAATTATGAGTAAATGCCTGGAAAAGCTACATGCTACTACAGAGAGCACATTCCACCTGTGGTCTCAGCTCCAATAAGGGTTTAAACTGCAGGCTCTTCATCCTCACAGCCTCCTGCCCCTGGGAACGAGAGAGGTGCTGGGCCAGGAAACAGCTACAGAGGGCTGGGATGCTGGGAACCAGGGGAGCCGCTCCAGGTAGCCAACTTGCAAAAACCAGGACAAGAAATCGCTGTCTCATGGCATAGGCAGATGTCGCAGGTGCCCTCGCCTCCTGGAGGGCACCTGGCACACTCTGAGAGTCCCTGATAATGATGATAATGGTGCTGATGCAGACTAATGACCCAGATCCTAAGCACCCGAGTAACTCAGCTGTCACGGCAGAAAAGTGGTGGTCTTCAACTAATTGAGACAACTAAAATTAGGGCTACTAGAATAAAATGGTATTAGCTCATATACAATTTTCTGAACACTACATAAAGGGATTTCAAAAGAATGCTACAATCAGGTACACAGCACATCGTCCTTTTTAGAACCAGGGGGTCATCCACAAGAAAAAAAGCAAACTGAAATCACCATATTATCTCTACTACTCTACTAATATTTTGGTTTTCCTATCTGTCTTAAACATTTTTAATTTTCCTGGAGTCCAACTTTGACGGGGTGGCAGTCCCTCCCCTTCCCTCCTCCCCATCTCCTTCCTGCATCCTCTCCTCCCTCCTTCTCTCCCTGCTTTACTCTCTTTCCTCCCCCTTAAATATGTGAGAAGTAATTAGCCCATCCTGGTTTATCTTGAGTAATGCATCTCTGGCTGAAACTTTGCCTAAGGATCCAGGCCAGGAACAGGAGCTTATGCAAAGTTTACTGGGACATGACTTGATGTCTGAGTCACAAAAAATGAATTTAAGCCACTATAATTGCAGAACTACACCTAAAAGAGTTGGCACTGATAACATCACCATGAAAACATGTGATGGCAGGAGACAGGAAGGTGAGAAAGCTGCCCACAGATGCCCAGACCCAAAACCAACTCTGGCAGTCAGTCTTGGAAATGGGCTGCTCCCCCAAGACCACCCTCCTCCTAACTCCAAGGATTCTGGAATCATGTGCCAGAAGGACGCCCAGCCACTTGGCAGCATGCTCAATCTCTGTGTTTACCATAAGACTGTAAAAAATGTGTGCAGGCAATTATGTTTGGTACCAGCTAGAGATGGTGGCCATCTGCATAACTAGCCCTAAGGTGTTTTTTTTTTTTTTTAAACTGTGCCAACCAAACTATGAGTCCCCCCACAATCAGTTTTAGATTTGCATTTTACCACAAGGACACTTCTGTCAAACTGCCTAAGAAAAAGTAATCTTCAGGGATTCTGTGTGAGAAGAACATGGACCTCACATATGATATAAAGGCCTGTTTTTATTTTCCCTCTGGGGATAGGGAGGAGTAAATCCTTAGAGAAAGAGATGTCTGGAAGTGAGCACACTTGTTCGTTAGTGCCCACCAGATAAGATGGGAAAGAAAGGAAAGTGACATGGGTGACAGTCATGGACTTTAACTCCAGCTCTGTTACTTTCCGGCCCTGTGACTATGGGCCAGCCTCAGTTTTCTCATCTGTGGAGTGGAGTTAACATCACCAAATCACAAGGTTGCTGTAAGACTAACGAAGGCACCCCTTGTGAGATGCCTGGGACACAGTAGGCCCTCAATACATGCTGGCTCTCCCAGCTCCCACGGAAATATTGTCACCCTTAACTAAGAACAATTCACTTTTGATCATTCCCAACTTCACATGTGGTATTCAGCTAAATAGCAATACACTATTTATCTCAAAGCTTGGCATAAATCCACAACTTATCTGCGAAAGCTGCCCTTTGAACTAGTAAGGGCATTTTAATTTTTCTTTTTTTTTCCAGAAAAGCCCAAATATTCTTTCAATTTGGCCAATTTTAACTCACATGAGACATTTTTAAAATGGACTAGACAGGACTCCTTTAAAAAAAGAAAAAAAGCAAACTGGAGCCATAAATGAAGCTCATGTTTTATTTCCCAAGTACTGGGCTAAGCATTTCATTTGCATTTATATCTCGTTTAATCCTAACAATCTTATAAGGCAGATACTATAATAGTTTATCCACATTTTACAGATGAGGAAACTGGAGCTAAGGGATTTTAAATAACCGGGGTGACACAGGCAGGAAAGGGCAGAACTCAGTCACAAGCCACAGCAGAGGTGTCCTGAGCTTACAGCCATACCTACTATCTTCTCTTTCCAACCAAGGATTTACCTAAGGCGACAAATACTCAAATGATAGAATTTCTGAAATCTCTCCATGATCTAAATTGCCACAACTGTATTAGAACTTCGAAAGCCACCTCCTCTCATTGCCTATTTCAGAGAAGAATCTAAAACTCTAACACCATATTCCAAAAGTGAAGATTTAATCAACTGCTTCCCCAAACTTCTCTGCCGGTCTTCTTTCAATTATTTCTGTTTTTTGCTGCTTTCTATTTGTCTTAAGCAACAGCTCTTTTATAATCATTGCATAATTGTGAGTAGTGGTCCTGAGGGTCCCAGCGTGAGAAACCACAAAATACTGCCAGTGAGTACCAACGAGAGGAAAACGACACAGCAAACTTCCAACTCGATTCCCCAAAACTCCTCAAGAAATCAAAATCAAACAAGCTAACGCCACTTATGGCCTTACTGAAGCCGCAATTGTAAGAGACAAGGGCCGCCTGTCGCTGAAGGATGGCTGTCGCGGAGCACGGTGTCGTGTGGGAACGCGATGGCCCTGCCTCCGGTCCTCCCCACGAGGGGCAGCTTTTGAAGAGGGGTATGGGAGCGAGTGTTTTCAGTCTGCAGGGATGGGCCCGCAGAACCCGAGTTCCTTCCGCGGCTACGCACCACTGGCGTATACAAGAGAAATCGGACATCTAAAAGTCCACGCAGCTGTGCATGCCGACGCCGCGGCGGGCGTCCGGGGTAGGCGGAGGAGGCCGCCCTCCATCCCGGCGTGGACTGGCCCCCGCCGCCTCACTTCGCCCAAACGTGCGGCCGGAGCCAAGCAACTGGGCTGCGCGCGCCCTGAAAGCCGGCGGCGACCGCGGACCCCGCATCCCGCTTCCCGCAAGCACGCGCTGGGCGCCGCGCCGCACCTGTGCCCCGAAGGATGGCCTCGTCCCAGAGCCCATCCGAGGCACTGCCGGGCCCGAGGGGACGCGCGCGCACCCTCCCCGCTGCAAAGCGGGCAGACCCGGCGTCGCGGGGCCGACCGCTCCCGCAGAGCCCCGGCCGGGGCGCCCACCGGGAGCCGCTCCCGCCCACCCATCGCCCGCAACCTCACCTCCCGCCGCAGCCTCCTCGTCCGCCGCCATCGCAGGAGCCACCCAGTCGGCTCCGCAGCCCCGGGGCTGGCAGCATGGAGGAGCCCCGGGCCCGCCCTGTCCCGGCCCAGGGCGCGGGGACCCGCGGGGTTGTGCCGGGTGCCGCGGCGGCCGCCGCCGCAACCCCCGGGCGCGCTGCCGACGCCGCCTGGCAGCCCGGCCAGCCGCCGCCACGGAGCATGCGGCCTGGGGCTCGCCGCCCGCAGGTCTGGGCGCCGCGGGGCTCCCCGGCGGGAGAAAGGGCCCGGGCGAGGGGCGGAGTCACAGCCGGCACCGCCCCCGGCCCCTCCCGCGAGTGGCAAAGCGCGGAGAGGCTGGGGAGTCTTTCTAGAAACCGGCCTATGGAGAACAGGCTTCTGTGATCCTATGAAGCTTTGTTGTCTGAGTGTTCCGAAGACTGGACATGTAGACCCTTGGGGGAAAAGGAAAAGGATGGATGAAGATCCTTGCGCGGTGGGGTAGCAGAGGGCACGGACTGGGGGCTGCTGGAAGAGGGACTTCCCTGCACCCTGCTGTTTTCTGCTTAGGGAAGGGCTTAGCTGCAGAGGCGAGGGTGTGTAAGACAGAGAGGGTCACTGAGGACGCTGTTTTGCTTCCTGGAACGGTTGGGTATATCCAGAAGCAAGATCTTTCAGGGATCACTTGACAGCCGTACATCCCATGACGAAGTTTCTAGAACACACTGGTTTGCTCCCCTCCCACCGGTCCCTAGATGGATTCCTTGGTAACCTAGAAGGAGCAGTTAGAGAAAACACTAAAGCTTTGCACCAATCAGCCTAAATTTAATAATTTTCCTGCAAGGACTCAATTAGTGTCTTAGCTAGCTGCTTACGGGTCCTGAGGGCAGTACAGTACTGTACTTGGGGCCATTAGTAGAGTCTGGCCAGTGGGGTTGGAAGTATGTTTCCAAGCAGAAGTTGGCATGACGGGAGAAAACTGTTGCTGTCATTAGTGGAGACTGGGACTCTATGTAGCTAGAAGTAGAAATACATGCTGAAAACTCTACTGTCCTAAATAACACACACCAAGACACATCCCTAACCAAAGCCAATCTTGAACATCTCCCTCCCAGCTTTCACATGGAACTCCACCCCAAATTCTGCCAACACCAACTTGAGCTGGCAACTCAGAAACAGTAATTCCACAGAGGGCTCCTTGAATGTGTTCAAACTCCAACTTTCCAGACAAGTGTACACTATTTTGAAATGTTTTATAGTGGGGGTAGAATCAATTAGACCTGGACCTGTGTTAAATCCCACCTTAATGGTGAAGCAGAATTGGGAAGACCCTGGTTAAAATGTACAATACTACTCTATACATCATCTTGCTAACAAGGCATTTTTCCCTTTATCATCTCAGTGAGCCTCACACAACCTCTTTCTTAATTCCTGTCTTATCAGCAGAGAAACAGAAGAGATTGAGTCTTTTGGCCAGGATCACTCAGTAGATAATAGAAGCAAGACCATGAAGGTCAGTTCTCCTTCTTAGGAGTGCATGTTGTGGTGTCCAGAAAACTTGCCCATGAATCACTGCCATACTCATTTCTTAGAAACGATACTTCACTTTCACCAAAAGCCTGAAAGCGGAAGAGAAGGAATACAGAATCTAAAATACGAAAGCAGGAGGTAAGTGCGGGAGCATAGCAGCCCCACAGGATTCTGAGGGGTAAATCACTCTGATTGTTTAATGTGTGTTTCTTGTAGAGTTCAAGTTTAAATCCTACTTGCTATTTTTTCTTTATAATCTGGAGCTTTGCTCTCTTTTCTTTCTTGTAGTGGAAACAGGGTTTCACTCTGTCCCCCAGACTGGAGTGCAGTGGCACAATTCTGGCTCTCTGCAGCCCCGACCTCCTGGGCTCAAGCAGTCCTCTGCCTCAGCCTCCCAAGTAGCTGGAACTACTACAGGTACATGCCATCACGCCCAGCTAATTTTTCATTTTTTGTAGAGACGGGATCTCACTTTGTTGCCCAAGCTGGTCGCAAACCCCTGGCTTCAAGCAGTCCTTCCTCTTCGGCCTCCCAAAGTTCTGGGATTACAGGCCTGAGCCACCTCGCCCAGCTTTGCTTTCTAAAACATGATTTTTTTTGTTTGTTTTGGAAGAATAGTTATTCCCATAGGATAAGGCAGAAATAGAGAGCCACACAATATCTTGTCAAATGGTTAGGTCATTTCCAACCAGGGGTTTCCTCACAATTTGCTCCTTGGGAAAAATGTGAGAAAAGCGATTTGAAACACGATTTGCAGAATGCATGATACAGTCCTTCCGGTCAACACCGTTCCCCTGCCAAAAGCCCAGGGGCAGCCTTGCTCTCCAGGAATCATTACTTACCCTTGAGTGAACTTGGCTTGTTCATTAATTTTGTTTCATTGCTAAGTACTCAAGAAAGGACAGTACTGTTTTCAAGGTGGAACAAGTATTCCTTGGCCCACTTGGAATTTGGAACCCACTGCCCCACAAGCTATAAACTCCTATCCTTTTTAACCTCCTGCTGGGACTGTAACAATCTAACTTAGTTTGGGGGTTCCCTTAAGGCCATTTAGGTATTTTGTTTGGTCCAGGACAAAAAAAAAAAACCCAGGTGCTTCAGAGTATAGTTAAATTGAAGATACTAATTCCAATGATGCAGAAAAATAAAGAACTACCCATTATTGAGCTCCTACGTGACTGGAGAAAAAAATACTCATTTTTAAAACTACCCTTTCTTTCTGCCCTGCTCCCAGCATTTTGTGGAGGGTGAATCCCAGGGCAGATGCTCGGATTTGCTGCGTGAGTTGAGGCGTGGGAGTGCAGTCTGGAGAAGCAGGGAAGCCAAAAGTCCCCTATGTGTCTAGAGAGATGGATAGGCCTATGGTGGGCTTCTGGTATGGGAAGAGATCAGCTTGAAGTTGACCTAAGAAAGGGAGAAGCAGTATTTGGAGGAGAGGGTACTCATGAGAGAGAGGGAGAGAAGAAGCACCCTAGTTGATTTTGAAACAGTTGCCCTGAATGGTCTACTTCAGGAGATATTGCTTTAACTGTCAAAAATGAATTTTTGTAAGCCTATGTTGTTGCAGGGGACAAAGGAGGTGGAAGTAGAGGTCATAGGGAGTGGAAATGTGGGATCTCTTAAAAGGGTAGAGAGCTTCATGGTGTCATGCAAATTCTCTTCCATTATTTCCCTGGAAAAGAACAACGTCAGTAAAAGCCGCATTCCTTTTTAATGCTTTTGGAGTTGTATTTATGTTTTTATTAAAAGTGAAAACAGCTGAGTGTGGTGGCTCACATGTGTAGCTACTTGGGAGGCTGAGGCAGGAGGATTGCCTGAACCCAGGAATTCAAGACTGCAATGAGCTGTGATCGTGCCACTGCACTCCAGCCTGGGTGACAGAGTGAGACTCTGACTCAAAAAAGAAAAGAAAAGAAAGAAAACATTTAAATATTGGCCTTATGGAATGTACGGCCACCACAAAAATGCAGACATGGAATTCATTTGTTCACAGATATTTATTGAGTGCCTACTATGTATGTGCCAAGCACTGCTGAAAGCACTGACTTTTGTACTATACCTACTATCCATCAGTCACTTTATCTAGATGTTCTCACAATAACCCATGAGGCAGATATTATTTCCTTTTCCCCTTATCTCAGTTCTCAAAATGTGATGTGTATACATGCAGCATTTTAGACCCACCCGCGAAGATTCTGATTTGGTAGGTTTGGGGTGAGAGAGACACACTAAATCCTTATTTCAAATAAGCACCCTAGTTGATTTTGAAACAGTTGCTCTGAATGGTCTACTTCAGGAGATATTACTTTAACTGTCAAAAATGAATTTTTGTAAGCCTATGTTGTTGCAGGGTATCGAGTATGTATGTGGTGAGGGGGGCAGCATTTCTATTAGCCAGAGGGCAGAAGTAGCAATACACTGAAATTCTGAGGCAACTGCAGGGAAAAACAAACCTTGGCCAAGAATGGTGGAACAGTTGTGTAGACATCTCATTATATGTGGAGTTAATGCTTACAGTTATTTTTCCCAGAGGGATGATGTGTTTGTGTATGTACCTAAGTGTCAGAGGTTGAGCTAATACTTATTTTTGCAGATTTTTAACACTCTTAAAGCAGGCATGGTGTCCTAGGTCCTCGAAGTATTGCCTGGAATCGGAGGGTTCTTCAAGGTGTTTTTTTACCCAAGAGAACAAAGGAAAGATGTTAGACCAAACATTGACAGTTTACCTTTCCTATTACGAGTTTCTCCCTTTGGCAGAGACTTAAAAGTCATCCTGTGTTTAGGAGTTTGCTCATGAATGTTTTACAAAAAGGTAAAGTAATTCAGGGATTAACTTGATGGTAGTTAGCACAGCCTTGCCTGAGAAATATTTTGATTTCCATTAGTCAAAAATCATTTTCCTGATTTAGACAAAGCAATTGAGACAATAGCAAAGACCCTGACTGGATCTTTGGAGGAAGTAAGTTGATGAGGGTCCCTATTTCTTATATAGCAGCTTGAGAGGAGATGGACCAATGAAGAAAGTATCCGCTCTGATGAACAGGAGCTGGGAGGGATGGCAAAAGCCCTGAAAAGATCAAGATCTGGTCACTGGGCCATCCATGCATCCTTTTTGTATGATGTCCAGAGACCCACCCCTACTCCTGTGACCCTCCAAAGGACAAGAAATCTGACTCAAGCAACTGAGCCATGGCCTAGCACAGAGGTTCTCCCAGTTAACAGATGGGTCAGGAAAGATGTTAACGACCAACCTTCAGTTCATATGTAGGCAATGATTGATCCAACAACAGAATCTAGGTGCACTGGCTTCAGGTTGGAACCTCTTTTTGATTACCTTGTAGCTTATCAATAGAACCCTAATTTGGTTTTGGTATATTGTGGCCATGAGCTTTAGGTGAGCCCGACTCAACAGCACGGATATGAATCTTGATTCGTTTTAAGTCAATTGCTAGTCCAAGCACTAGTTTAGGGATGGATGGATGACACAATTACAGCGAATAAGTTATGAGGGTTACCTCACTTAGAATGCTTCTGAAAAAGGTTTTCCTTGCTCTTAAGAAGTGGGGATGCACAAGAAGTAGTTTCTCTTTTTAAGGACTTGTGTATTGTATAGGGATTTAACGCTTAGGGTTTCTGTAGCCATCTAGCCTCTAGACCAAAGACAGAGCCAACACTCAGAATGACAAAGTAAAGAAATGGAAGATGTTGCCCAGACTAGCCTCAAACTCCTGGGCTCAAGCCATTCTCCCCACTCAGTTTTTAGAGTAGCTGGAACTACAGGCACGCACCACCATGCCCAGATCCCTTAACAATTTTTTTGTTTTTAGAGACGTCTTGCTCTGTTGCCCAGGCTGGAATGCAGTGGCACAATCATAGCTCAGCACAGCACTGAACTCCTGGGCTCAAGAGATCATACCACCTCAACCTCCCTAGTAGTCCCTAGCTGGGACTACAGACATACACCACCATGCCTGGCTAATTTACTTTTTGTAGAGACATCTCCCTATGTTGCCTAGGCTGTTCTGGAACTCCTGGCCTCAAATGATCCTCCCACCTCAGCCTCTCAAAGTGATGGGATTACAGGTGTCGAGTCACCCCACCAGCCCCTTGATGTTTTTGAGATGTTAAATTGACTACCCTGGAAGTTCTATGTTGTTTCTTAGTGTTACATGAGATACTCGTTTTCCTTATTTGTTTGTTGTTTTGCTTTAATAGAGACTAGGTCTCACTGTGTTGCATAGGCTGGTCTCCAACTCCTGGGCTCAATCCTCCTGCCTTGGCCTCCCAAAGTGCTGGGATTACAGGCGTGAGCCACTGTGCTCTCATTTTCCTTGTTGTTGAAGCCATTTTTACTATGTCTGCTGTCACTTAGAGTCAAAAGTACACAAATAATACCTCTGTCACTATCAGCCTATATATTCCTCTGAGGTCCTGGAAGTATATAAGGTAATTTGTCAATGAGACACACGCTATGATTTGGAGAAGTGGAAGAGGCACTGAACATGGGTTCAAGAGCAGTCTATTACCTGTATTCTGGGAAAGTCACAATCCCTCAGCCTCATCTTCACCATCTATCAAATGCTGGTAATTATGTTATGTAATTACAGAACAGTTGTAAAAAGCAAAAATGAATAATGTAAGTGAAGGCATTTTATATACAAATATGTTATTTTGTATCACTAGATGCTTCTGAAAGATGTATTTAGAGTCTCCAGGTTTGCTGTAATGCCCACATTTTGGCATTCAGTGTTTTCACTGAATTTTCAGTGAATCTTAAATGGCGTTATTGAAAGGATGTCAGAGAACAGCTGGAGCACAATGAGGCTGAAAGGGATTCTCACTGGCTCCCTCTGGGCTCAGTGGAAAAAGTATGATTGTCAGTGTCTTCAGAGAAACAGGAGGTAGTGGTACCTTGGCCACTTAAATGTTTATGCTATTTTGAGACGTTTTCAATTTCTAGTTGGGTTTGATCAAGTGGGGTAGTTGTATATAAGTTATATACCCCGTATGTACCTAAAATGATAACTTATAGTTTGTGTTGCCAGATGTTTTTAGCTATAGATTTGGAGTTTGTTTGTTTGTTAGTGTCTCATTCACACCCAGGCTGGAGTGCAGTGGCAGTGGAGTGGCTACCGCCACCTCCACCTACTGGGCTCAAGCAATCCATCGACCTCAGCCTTCCAAGTAGCTGGAACTACAGGTGTGCGCCACCACGCCTGACTAATTTTTTGATTTACTGTAGAAATGAGGTCTCGCCAAGTTGCCCAGGCTGGTCTTGAACCCCTTGGGCATTCACCTCTGCCTCCCAAAGTGCTGGGATGACAGATGTAAGCCACTGTGCCTGGCCTGAATGAAGATTTTAAATGTAAACTTCAAATATTTATTTTGTTCTTGATGTGATTTTCAAGTGTAAAAAGTTATTCAGTAATTTACATTTACAAAATAGTCTTTCTTGAGTTTTAGATAATGTCTATCTCAAAACTCAAAAATAAAACCAAAAACCTCACCAACAGAAATGTTGTAAACAGTTTTTATTCTTGTCTTGCCTTCAATGAAAAAGCCCTCATGCACCAAAACATTTTTTGAAACTCAGTACTGAACACCCAACTTGATAGCCTGATGATTATTTTCTAGACAACCGTTGGATTATATTGCTTTAAAAAAATAGCTAAGATATATTTCTGTTACTTTATTCTTTTTGAAAACAGCAATATTCCCTCATATTTTTTCATAAAAATCTAAAATATCTCTAGTAGTCTCAAGAGTCTTGTATTTATATTTGTTCTAAGTGTTTCTTTCATTAAGTTTTTTTTTCAGAAATAAGTGCACTTCTAAAGAGAAAAATAAAATTTAAAGATGGGGGGAAATGAACACAGTTATAGCAAAACAGTCATTTTGAATGTTCTGAGTTTTAACAAAGAGAAAATGTGTTCAGTAGCTAGGGACCTCTACTGATAAGGCGCTCAATTCATTTACTTGTAGACCATCAAAAGATAGCTAACTGTTTCTTCTATCAGTAGAGACTAAGTAATTGATTGTCTAATGATTTTCTACAATAAAACACCAAAAATAAATGTACTTAAAAAATTTTAAAATCTAGAGAGTTACACAAAGCTATGCAGGTGTTTAAAAAACAGAAAAAGTATGCTAGCAGAGAAATAAATGAAACCCTATCTTAAGCCTTAGCAACAAAGAACATTTTTAATATTTCACACTTGTTATTTTCCATTCAACTAACTAGCTTATTAAATCAGCTATATACATATAGTCTATTCAGAAGTGGCTGATTTATAAGCAGTTCCTTATTTTCAGACAGCACAATGCTTCAATACATCTAAAGACTTAAAGCTATATTAATAAATTAACAAAAGAAAAATAGCATAACTTGCTTTAATACAAAGGTTTTTAATAAAAAAGTCAAAGTCTACATTAAATCAGGAAATCGATAAATTTGAATTATACAAGCTTTCTATATACTTAGAAAAACCAAAAACACACAGTTTATAATAAAACTCTTTTAATTCAAAATAGAGTCTAATTTAAAGAAAATGTCATTATGCCCAGTTGATTAGATAGGGTTTTGTCATTTAAATTAAATGATTCACCTGAACTATGGGAAATGTATAATAGAGAAAATTCAATCTCAAGAGTACTTTGCAAATTATCTAGCTAATTTGCATTATGAATCAAATTCTTAGCTTCCAAAGGGCAGACACAGTCTTTAATTGCTTTTAGATAGGCACTTAAGAAATGCTTTTGATGAGGAGAAAACCCCAAAGATTGTGAATCACTCTATTATAAACTCCAGGGAAGAATGAGACTCTAAATAAGTAAGCTTCCAGAACTGCCTTTCCACTGCCAAGAAAGTATAACTATTTCCAAGTTCTTTCTCACAATAAGAATAAGGAAAATCAAAACTAAAATGCTGTATTTTGTATGCAATTAAAAAGTAAACTCAGGCAATTCAGTTCCTTTATATCAATCTCAGTCTCTGTGAACTTGAATTAGTGATATTTTTCTGTACTAGAATTGTTACCATACTACAAGTACAGAATGTTGCAGTTTCCTCATATCTTATTTAGCCATTATCACGCTAGCAAAACTGTCTTTTTTTTTTTAAGGGGGGGTGTGATGTGGAGTGAAAAAAAAAAAATCTCATAAACTCCAACAGAAGTTAAATTTTTTTTCCTAAAAATTAAAGGCAGTTATAATTAGAAAAATTGAACTTAGTCAAATTGAAATAACCCCAGAGTTTTAATAGCTTTCTCTCCTAAATACTCAGTCACATGATGCAGACTAGAAAAATGGAGGTGAACTATTAGATAAACACACAGAAATTACTCAAAATAAACAAATAAAAAAAGAGGAGGGAATCAGGATGGCCTTATTAAAATACCGTGGAGCTACCTAGCAGCAACATTTATAAAAGCTTTTGTAGATTTGCATAATGCTTCTATGCAATTCTTCCTCATTAGGAAGACATTCCTACAAATAAATCACTTTAGATTTTGATCATAGATCATTTGTAATGGTTATAATTGTTGTAACTTTAAAAAATTTTATCAATTAACAGTGAAGACAAACATTAGGCCATTTGTTGCTAAAGTATTATTCCTCAACTAGTGCTTATGAAACCAAAACCTCAGAGTTGTTTAAATTAGAATTAAAATACTGAGCTAGAGAACATTATATAATTCTTAGGGAAATACCCAAAGAATTTGATGCTGACATTATCTCCCCTATCCTCTAATCACAGCCCCCCTGGCCTGCATGTACTTCCTTAATTCCGTCTATATTAACCACAGTGATGTAGCTAAACATGAACAATAATATTGCCTGTGAATAAGCTGACCTCCATCAAAGATCTGTCACGTCAGAATACAGCATTCCCATAGGAAGGTAAAATTCTACTCAGCTGTGAACATCCACTCTGTTCAGGATCTTTGGTACATTTGGAGCATAAGAAAATAATGGCACAATAATACAAGTACTGTCAAAGGAAAATTTTTTCATCAAAAGAAATAAAAGTTAACCAGCCATGATATGTAACAACTTTCTAGAAAACCAAAGTAAATAGCTGTTTGTTCTTTACAAGTCCATTTACATGATCAGAAGTTTGACATTTAAAAAAATAGTTTAATAAAAATACACTCGTTCTACAAGCAGCCTTCATGGTTATTTCTTAAATTCAACTCACCATAATCAAATTAAAATAATGCCATATCCTCTTGTTAAAAAAGAAGTCCTTTTGTCACAAGAAAAGCAACTTTACATTTTATATAATACAGTACATCTCCCTATGAGTATACAGACTACGTATATAAAGGTCATCAGTATTTCTGAATGCAAAGTAAATATATTAGTGGAGTGCTTGAGTGAAGGTGTTAAACTTTCTCCTCCTTATTATAAACTTGTCACTCCCTGCTGTGGAGTCTGTATAATAACTCAATGAAAAATTCTATTTTTTAATGAACCAGTGTATTTCTTTTTAAATTTTTTAAAACCGTTACAGAAATTGTCTTCATATATATTCTACAGATATCCAAACCAATAGGGCAAGTGTTCTAACACCAACTATGGAAGATGGCTTTTACTGATTATCTAGACCCATAAGATTTGCAGTAAAACAGCAATACTGCAGTGTCACCTACAGGTTAGCCTATGTTGCTTTAAATGATATGTGTTTCTCCTGAATTGATTAGAGGTGTTACAGTTCAAAGCCACAGCACACACAGGCAGAATGGACCTTAATACGCATGTAGGCAGTGCAGTTAGGAAGGGATGTACGTTCCTTTTATTCCAGTACCTTCGTATAATAAAGTTAACAAAAATAATAAAATATTAAAAAAAAAAAGCCAGCTGGCACTGCCAACCAATTCCTGTAGTAGTCTTAGAAATCCTAATCCTGTAGAATTTCCTCTTGTAGTCGATGAGCACCACCGTCTTCAGGAGTATATCCGTGTATTGTTATCTACGCCAAGCAAGCCTGGTGATGCAGCTACCTGAGTTCTCTTGGTTATGGGCGAATATGATCTTCATAATTTCCCAGCTTTCATGTAAGTGGGGATAGAGCCACGTTGAGTCAACCCTTCAAATCTTTTATAGGTATAATTGAGAAAAACCCAGTCTTTGGATTTGTAGTCTGGTTCTGTGGTATTTGGCACTAGGAAGATAGAAAAGTTAACGAAGAACAAAGGAATTTCGTTAGTGAAATGTTATCATCTTCACAGACTTTTAATAGTGGTAGTTACTTATAAATCATCTTACCTGGTTGTAAAATATCAGATTCAGGGAAGTCATCAAAATTTGAAGTATCATCAATGCTTTTGATTTCTATAGGGATTGCCGCAGGCCTTTCCCTGTAAAAAGGTATTGAGCACCCATGGTAACTTTTCTTGAACTCTCAATTTTCCAACAAATAATTCTATTGGGAAATTCTGCATGCTATTCTATATATATTAGAAAAGCCAAGGAAATTTACTGTGGATTTGAGAATAGTGAAGTAGATTTCAAAATAGCTGAGTGTAATTTTTGTTAAAATAATTTCATTTACTTGGAATTTTTCTGTCTTTGTACCAAGACTTTCTCATGCTATTTTTTAAGTGGAAGAACAACAGCTAATAAAAGGAAAAGAAAATAATTTATTTAAAGATTTTATAATTACATAAAGTATGTGAGCTATTGTAAAGACGATCTTTCCTGGTTGATTCAGGAATAGAATTCTAGTAGAGGATCCAGAAATCAAAAGTAATTTGGGAAAATAGGGTCACAAACGGTGAATGGACTACATATTTTTGACGAAATCTGAATGCAAAAACTTCTCCATCATAGAAATTCTAAGAAAATTAGAGATATTTGGTTAAAAAAGGTAATTAAAATGCCAAAAATGTTTAATTATAGAAATAGTAAAATAAGCTATTGATTTCTATTGCTACTGTTTTTCTCAACAAATATTTATTGGCTCTATTAGGTGCTAAGTATACCAAATTATATGAAAGCATTAAATATCTCTACCAGAATTATTCTAACTTATTTATATTTAACGTGCTAACTTAATAAACCTAGGTTAGTGAAAATAACCATAGATACTGGAGCCTTTTTTGCCATGAGCAGTATGACCTTAGGCAGGCAATTCCTGCTCTGTCATTATTTTCTTATTATAAAACCAAGAGATTGGACTGGTATTCTCTAAGCATCCCTGCAACTGTAAAAAGAGGGGTATCACAGTTCTGTTCCATGAGATGATGTATGTACAGTATAATACAACATACAGTGTAGTGGTTAAAAGTTAGGTCTCCAGAATCAAACTGCCTGGGTCCAATTCTAGCTCTTTCATTTACTGTGTGTGGCACTGTAGGCAAATTATCTAACTTTTCTATGCCTTAGTTTCTTCAGCTGGAAAATAGGGATAATAATTGTTTCTATTTTATAGGGCTTATTCTGAGGATACAATGAGAAATGCAAGTAAAATGCTTAGAACAGTGCTGGACACACAATAAATGGTTTTTGAAATGAGTAATTATTGTAATAGGTAGAGTGTCTACCACACAGCAGGATGTCCAGGGAAGATCTGCTCTGAGGAAATGATACATTAGCTGCCTTGGAAGACACAAACAAGCTGACTAGGCAGGGAAGGGGTAGAGGCAGGAACGAGGCAGGCCCAAGAGTAGCCTTTTAGTCAAAATGAATAGCAAATGACATAACTCTGAGACAGGAAGGAGCAGGAAAGACCATCCAAGAAGCAACCTGTGTGGATAAAGGATTCTTAACTTTATTCCAAGTGCAAAGGGAAGGAGAAAAAGGCATGACCAGAATTATGTCTCTAAACTCTGGCTGTGTGGAGGAGAGACCTGAACTACTAAAGACAGTTTGACCAGAAACTGAAAAAAAGTCACTGCTCATAACAAGCAAATTCTTTTTTTTTTTTGAGTTGGAGTCTCACTCTGTCGCCCAGACTGGAGTGCAGTGGCCGCTCCCGGCCACCGCAGCCTCGACCTGCTGGGCTCCGGCGAGCCTTCCGCCTCAGCCTTCCAAGTAGCTGGAACTACAGGCGCATGCTACC
>CAUYQG010060112.1:0-17224 GCA_963574415.1 Tarsius wallacei | reverse complement strand
GTAGTTCCAGCTACTTGGAAGGCTGAGGCGGAAGGATCGCCGGAGCCCAGCAGGTCGAGGCTGCGGTGGCCGGGAGCGGCCACTGCACTCCAGTCTGGGCGACAGAGTGAGACTCCAACTCAAAAAAAAAAAAAAATTAGCTGGGCATGGTGGCACATGCCTGTAGTTCCAGCTACTTGGAAGGCTGAAGCAGAAGGATCACCTGAACCCAGCAGGTTGAGGCTGCAGTAGCCGCTCACAGCCACTGCACTCCAGCCTGGGCTACAGAGTGAGATTCCGACTCAAAAAAAAAAAAAAAGCAAAAGAAAAAAGTTAATAAGCCAAAATGCAGTCCTCTCATATAGCTGTTTGGTGGACATTTATGTAAGTATGTATTTGTTATATTATTATTTGCATGTTTGAAATATATCAAAAATTTGTAAGGCTATGGACATGTAATATAAAAATACTCTCTGGAATGTTACCATGGTTACCTGGGCAAGTGAGATAGAAATTTGGCTGTGTGGTTCAGCAAAAAGAGAGGCATTTCACTGAATACTTTTTGAACTTTTGGATGTTCAAACCAAATGGTTTTCATTACCTATTTGTTAATTTTTTTCCTCTAATCTGCTTCAGAAAAAAGATCATTGCCTATATAAAACACTTAATACCCAAGCATGGTGGCTCATGCGTGTAATCCTAGCACTTTGGGAGACCGAGGCAGGATTGCTTGAAGCCAGGAATTTGAGACCAGCCTGGGCAACATTGCAGGACCCCAGTCTCTACAAATATTTGTAAAAATCAGTAGAGTGTGGGTGTTCATGCCTGTAGTCCCAGAGATTCAGTAGGCTGAGGCTGGAGAATCACTTGAACCCAGGAGGTTGAGGCCACAGTGAGCTACGATGACACCACTGTAGTAGGCAGAATAAGACCCTGTCTCAAAAAAAGCCACATAATAAACTGTTTTGAAAGGGCCTGGACCAATAGAAACAGAAGTAGAAATGCATCCAGAATGTATAAAGAACTTAACACAAATGAATATGAAAAAAACTAGCAATGCGCTAGAAAAATGGGCCGGGCGCAGCCTATAATCCCAGCACTTTAGGGAGTCAAGGCAGGAGGCTGGCTTGAGGCCAGGAGTTTGAGATGGGGCTGGGGATTGACGGTAAATGGACATTAGTGATACCTTGGGGCTGATGGAAATGTTCTGAAACTGGGTTGTAGCGCTGACTGCACAACTCTATCAATTTATTAAAAATCATTGAATTGTACACTTAAAATGGGTGAATTTTATGTTTGCAGATTTTACCTCAATAATGCTATTAAAAGGTTGAAAGGGGGAGAAAGGGGACATGTACAAAAGTTCATATGATTTGGCCCGGTAATCCTATTTCTGGCAAACAATCCTAGGAAACAATCCAAGGAAAATATTACAAATTATGGGAGAGAAAAGAGACTAAGAGAGTCAATGGAAATCTTTTTAATTTAATGGAGAAATAAACTAATGAAAAGCACTGTTAAAACAGAAACACATATTAAATGCAAGAGTATTGGCCTGGGCATGGTCACATATCACTTATCACTCAGCAGAGAAGCTCAGCTTTCACCCAGCTCTTCTGATAAGGAACAATCTCTGTTCTCAAAGTGTTCACAGACTACCAAAGAAAAAAAAAGACATGTTTCTTATGTACACAAATGCAGCACTAACCAAATGCTGTGAAAATTACAGTTCTTACATACCAGGGCTATTAAAATTTTGCTACATGTGAAACATCCCTGATTCAAAATTCAAAATCCAAAATGCTCTAAAATCTGAAACTTTTTGAGCACTGACACAATATACCACAAGTGAAAAATTCCACACCTGACCTCAGCTCACAAACTTTGTTTCACGCACACATTTTTTAAAATGTGTAAAATTATCTTCAGACAATGTGTATAAGATGTATATGAAACATAAGTGAATTTCATGTTAAGACTTGGGTCTCTTCTCCAAGTTATCTCAGTATGTATATACAAATATTCCCAAATCCTAAATCTAAAATACTTCTGGTCCCAAGCATTTTGGATGAGGGATATTCAACCTATGCAATATAGGCTTTTCAGATACACAGGATGTTTCAGCATTTTTAACATAATATAGCAATATATAAATAAAATGGGCCAGATGAGATGGCTCACACCTGTAATCCCAGCACTTTGGGAGGCTGAAGCTGGAGGATCACTGGAGACCAGGAGTTTAGGACCAACCTAGGCAACATAGTAAGAACTTGTCTCTTCAAAAAAATCAAAAATTAGCCATCCATGGTAGCACACACCTGTAGTCCTAGCTACTTAGGAGGCTGAGGCAGGAGGATTGCCTGAGACTAGGAGGTCAAGGTTGTGGTGAGCTATAATGCACTCCAGCCTGGGTGACAGAGTGAGACTCTTGAGTCAAAAACTAAAATAAAATGTATTAGCATAATATACTTGTCTCATGTGTCTCCTTCTGTCTCATAAGTGAATCACCTAAGACTCACTGACATTTTACCCCTTTTCCTTTACTAGCCTGGTATGTCTACAGTTCTAGTCAGTACGTAACTTCTCCCTTATCGTTATAAAAAAAGCATATCTAGAAATTACCAAAACATTACTGCTGATAAATTTTTGAAATACAGATATATGTACAGCAGTATTATTGTTGTTATTATTATTATTATTATTATTATTATTATTATTATTGTCATTATTGGCAGTGCCCTGTGCTTACCTGACCTTGAACTACCCCTGCCTTTTTTTTTTTTTTTTTTGCCCTGGGGCTCAATTCCTACTCAGTGTCTAGTTTCCATGGAGTGAGAGGAGAAAACAGAGAACGATGGTGACCTGGCTAGACTCCCCCCAAGGAATTCTTTCCATCACCTGCACCATGGACAGGAGTTGCCACAGCCTTTTCTTCAGGGTGAAAGAAGAGATGTCTTTATCACCTTAATTACCATGACAAGAAGGAAAACTATAGAGTTGTAATATGGTCTTTGGGGGAACAGTCTGCTCTTACAGAGATTTTGGGGGGATGTCTGAAAACTGATTGTTAGACGAGAAATTTAAAACAGACCAGGGAATTTTTATAGCACTTAGATATTTATACAGTATAAAGAATCATCTCCTCTTGTGTATGGTCCTGTTTATCTATATAATGAGTGTCCTGAGCCAAGCCCCCAGTTTTGGCTCCAGAAATGAATATATTTCAAAATACCTGGACACTCATCTCATGTAAGCCTCAAATTCAGCCCTTGAGATTTTTATCTGGCAAATGATTTATGTGAAAAGAATTCAAGTGTTTTTTATTTATCTTTATTTTGTTTCAGAAAAAAATCTACCATGTTTTTACTCAAGAATAACTTTACTTGTCGGTGATAACATCAATACTTGCTTTAATCCAAGTTTCATAGAGATATGTCCAAACTAAAATTTTAAGCAAATAAAAGCAAATGCATCTTGTTTCCTTTATCATGAAATCGAATATATGTTTCAAATTCACTAAAGGTGTTGTGAAGCTTTTTGACCATCTGGCTGCTGCTTCCAAATGAATCCCTTCATTTTGTTTCAGGAAAGAGACCTTGAGGCTCGAGAATCCCCTTGTGTGGTCCTTTCATTCTGTCCCCAAATGACACCTATCCTGTTTAGCCTGGAGGCTTTGCCAGTTACCAGCAGCCCCAGCTCGGACCCAGTGAATCCTAATGCTTGGTTTAGCCCAAGCTAAAACCAAGAGGAATCTAGACTGTATTTATTTGGGGGACATTGTGATTTCTGTTTCTCTACTTTGGTCCCAGATTTTTTTTTCTCCCCACTTCAGGTAATGGGGAGAGTGCCAACAATTTCCATTAATAAGACAGAAGGTTGCCACATATACCTCAGTGAAGATGCATTAGACTGTGAGATTGTGAGCGCCAAGTCATCTGAAATGAATATTCTTATCCCTCAGGATGGTGATTATGTAAGTACCTTTCAAAAGGCTGTCGAGAATTTTCCTTGAGTCATCATTATTAACATTCTTAAAGATTGATTCATCAACTACCAACCTGTGAGCTTTATTTGTAGAATAATTCAAAGCCAGGAGAGGAATTCAGGGAACTGCCTGCCACATCTCTTCCCTCCTGTTAGCTTCTTGGCTGTGCTCACTCCTGGATTTGTGAGTCTCAAGGCCGTTTACTAATAATTACTTTAATGGGCTAGCTCTTATCAAATAGCACAGTATGCATCTGAGTTTGTATTGTGTAGGACTAAATATTTCCTTTCGCGCTTGTGGAAGTAAACAGGAAAGAGGGAGAAATGCTTTGGGGAAAAAGTGGGAGGAAGGAGCGGTGGTGATAAGTAGCTGTACTTGTGCAGTCATGCTTAATTCAGAGGTCCTCAGGCTCAGCATAAGCATCAGCTGGGAAGCTTGATGAAAATGCCAACTTCCAAATCCTACACCTGGAGGTTGGATTCAGGAGGCTTGGAGTGGAGCACAGGAATCTGCATTTTAACAGGCATCCCAGGTGATTCTGATGCCATCAGGACCTCCAACAGCCCTTCTGAGAAACACTAGCCTAAGGGATTTGCCACTTTTTATTTTCCTTTATTGCTTCCTCTCCCTTTCAAAGCAGCTTCTAAAAGAAGCATGCTGATTTTCTCACACACAGAAAGGGAGTATACATAAATAAATACATTTTTCTGGATCCGGAAGCATGGTAGATCTGTTAGTTGTTGCTACTTGGAAGTAAGAAAATAAATACAGAGAGAATTCCCTCTGAATCCAGCTGTGCAGGAGGCCAGTGAATCAGGGAAGGACGGGGGAAAGCATAAACTAGCAGGTACATATCAAGAAGAGGCGCCCTCTTCAGCCTGAGGGGTTGGTCAGTCTCCAGCATCTACATAGCAGTCAATATGCAGGTTCATCTCAGGTCTACCTCTTTGGGCAGACAGTGTGACTACTGCCATGTTCTCCCTTCTCCACCCATCGGTAAGTTCTTCAGCTTTGCCCAGCCTCATACCATTTTTGCAGGCTAGAATTCATCATTTAGGTTTACAAAACAAAACTCAGGGTGGGGCACAGTGGCTCGTACCTGTAATCCCAGCACTCTGGGAGGCCAAGAGTAGAGGATTGCTTGAGCCTAGGATTCTGAGACCAGCCGAGGCAACATAGTAAGACCTCGTCTCTACAAAATATCAACAAAAAAAAAAGTTAGCCAGGTGTGGTAGTGCGTGCCTGTAGTTCCAGCTACTCGGGAGGCTGAGGCAGAAGAATCGCCTGAGACCAGGAAGTTGAGGCTGCGGTGAGCTGTGAGCATGCCATTGCACTCCAGCCTGGGCCACTACTAGGTGTATGGACAGCCCAGCCCTGAGCTAAAGAAGAATCCCCTCTTGGGCTCTCCACCTAAAAAAATTACTGAGGAACTAAAGTCAATGCAGAGTAGCTTCAGAGTAGGAGAGCCAAAAATTGGGGTGAGCCCTGGCCTTTGCAGCTACTTAAGCAGAAGGCTCAGCTGCATGGGACTGGATCTACTAAGAAAAGCAGTGGGGTTTGGAAGAACATTCCAGACTAATAAAGATAGAATCTCTGGGTGTGAGACCTAGGCATCTGCAGTGTTTAAAGTTTCCCAGGTAATTCCAGTGTGGCGCCAACCTAGACATCCACTGGCCTAAAGGGTGAGTATATAGGTCAACACATGAGCTTTTATCCTGAAAAAGCAAAGTCTTGCCTCTGTAGGTGTATCACCTTGTGGCCTCTGCCCTTGGCTGTCTTTATGCATTTTTGATCAGAGGTGGTAGGGAACAGCACAGAGGACCTGCCATGACATTAGTGTGTGGGAATGGATGGTGGGGATGCTTCATCCTGAAAGGAATTAGTCTCCCAGAGAAGATCCGTCATCATGTTACTGTCACCTCGCTGCCAAAAACAGATCTGGGACAGCTGCATTGCAGTTACTATCAAAGAGGTACCTTCGTCTGGAGCATTCTCTACTTGGCCTGGCACTTGAGAACAAACACCAAGCATCAAGAAGAGCCCCAGAAGGGATATTGGCTACACAGTCACACAGATGCACCCTCCTTAGGTTACTGTATTAAGATTGTGGCTTCTTTGTTTCCTTTCAAGATTTCTTCTGTTGCAGATTTCACTCAAGAAGAATTCATTACTCATTTTATAGCAAGGGCCTTCCCTTTAAAATAAGTAAATACATACATAAACAGCTTTGTCCAAAAGAAATGGCTGGATCCTACATCTAGGAAGGTAGACACTCATGTGTGTTTCACTGAAACATCACATTTCATGAGCATAGGCATCAGCTTCTGAGACGCATGGGTTTCAGCAAGCGCTGCATGGACTTTAAGAACAGGAAGGCCGCGAAGCCAGAGCTCGGGACTCCTTACCTTCCTCTTCTATCCTCTTCTGAAATGACCGGAAAATCACTCTCTGGGAAAGGAGAGAGTCCAGACTACTCTTCTTTTGCCTGTTTTATGGTTTTCTTTGTGGTGTGTGTGTGTGTGTGTGTGTGTGTGTGTCTGTTTTCCGATGGGAAGAGTAGAGTGCCATGTTGTTGGGTAACAAATGTATATACAACCCTAAGCACATTTTTATAATTCATCAAGGAGTCAAGAGCTAATTCGGACAAATTCCCATCAAGGAGTCGAGAGTGGCCGGGCTGGTGGCTCAGCCTGGAATCCCAGCACTTTGGGAGGCCGAGACGAGTAGATTACCTGAGCCCACGGGTTCGAGACCAGCCCGGACAACTTGGCATGATCTCATCTTTACAATAAATTTTTTTTTTTTTAATTAGCCAGGCGTGGTAACACACACCTGTAGTTCCGGCTACTCGGAAGGCTAAGGAGGAGGGATCACCAGAGCCCAGGAGGTCAACGCTGGGATGGCCGTGAGAGTGCCACTGCACTCCAGCCTGGGCGACAGAGTGAGACTCAACTCAAAGAAAAACAACAACAAAGAGTCAAGAGCGAACTCTGGCATCACCTGGGAGTTGTTGGAAATGCAAAGTCTCGCTCCCTTCTCCAGATCTACCTAGTCAGAATCTACATTTTAATAAGATCCTAGGTTGATTTCTGTGCATGATAAAGTTTGGTGGAGAATAGTAGGTAAGAGAGAGCCTATATTGGAATTCTGGCTGTTCAGTTTACTAACGATATCACCTGGGGCCAGTGGCTTAGCTTCTCAGGCCTCTAGTTTCCTATAGAGGGCATCTCAATATCCCCCAGCTCATAGGGTTGTTGTAGGAGATCAGCTGAGTTTGTCTGTGTCCAGTGCTTAGAAGAATGCCTGGCTCTCAGTAAATGCTAGCTTCAACGATGATATTGGCATGCAGTCATAGAACTGACACATGACATATGCAAGTCACTATGTGACAAAGACCTCTCCGTGATACAGCTTTGGGTTTTATCAAATTTTTTTGCCCAACATGTGGCACAAATCAGCCTTCCATCTGTTTCAAAAGGAAGCCTTCATTTAAATAACTGTGTTCTTTTTGCCTTTTTCCAGAGAGAATTTCCTGTTCCTGAACAGTTCAAGACAGCATGGGATGGATCCAAGTTGGTCACTGAACCTGCAGAAATTATGGGCTAACCTCCCAAGAGACCGAATCCCCTCACCTGAATCTCCCTATCAAACAAACAAAAAAGCAGCATTAAAGAGCTAGAAGTTGCAGTAACACCTACTGCTTTAGTTTTGGCCTCCAACAATTCTGTGCTGTAGACACAGCATCATTTCTGGCACGCCTTCATGGGCGCTTTAAAATAATTAACATTTCTTCATGACTCGTCTTTGTGTGTGATTTTAGTACCACATGATGACTTGTGAGCATTATGATTTAAAGGAAAAAAAAAGAATTCTGTTCCCCGCATTATAAGCACAGTAATGGTTAGGTAAAAATACTGCATGATTCACTTTTACACTTATGTTTAATTGCTAGTTGAAAAATAAAACCATTGAGAATCTAAGATGTACATTTTTACCTTTTAGACAATTTCAACATGATGTAGCAGTAGTGCGCCCTGAAAAATGTACAATTTTTTTCTTATTGTCGCCACATGCTCACCTTTATCAGCGAGGATACCCTATTAGCATGAATCCAAACTTCTATCCACACTTTTAAAAAAGTAAGAAAATTCCATAGTAAGGACCAAATTCGGTTTCTTGGTCCTTGCAAGACCTATATTCTTTATAGTTACTGAAAAACGAAAGTAAGCTTTAATTATTCATCTTAATTTTTCCACCGTGTCATTTGAAGACTCATACTTTTTTGCGTAAGAGATTCTTATGCCAAAAGAATGATGGGAAGAAACAGGTTTTTTGCTATGTAATACCTCACAATTTTTCTCTTAAGATCAAACTCAATTTTTGTTTCCAATTTTGAACCTGTTAAATATCAGATGCCTTGTAAATGAGGTCTTTAATGTTTTATTATAGACTAATTTCTTCTTTTCCACCTGCCAGACTTGCTAACCAATCTTGAAAATTAACATGAAAAGCCATAGATGTATTACTTCTTCTAAAACCTAAGGAATTATTTGTTGGCTTGGCTTGCTGCTTCTACTTTGTAGTCTTGATAGTAGATGCTTTTTCAGCATAAGAATAATTATGATATTCCTCTGTATCTTTTCAGTACATAGTGCTGAAAAATCTGCAACTTCTTGGATCACATTTAATGAATTATAGTATAATGCTTGCAGACCTAATACAAGCATATATATTGTGCCTCTTACAGCCTTTGGAATACATCATTTCCATTTTTTAAATATCTTCTATATCCATATAGTATTTGAATTATTGATGCTCATGTACCAAGGTTTTGCTATAAAAAGTTTTGTTGGTATGAATAATGCTGTGGCTTTAGTAAATATCATTTTCAACAGTAAACTTATTCTGAAATAAAGTAAAATTCTAATTGTTTAAATACTGTGATAAATTCTGGGTGTGTAAGTTATTTTTTCCCACTTTGATTTGCTTCTGGGTCATGTGTGAGACTTAGGGAAGACAGGTGAGTCCTTCTGGTTGAATTAGAGATCTATCCAGCATGTCATCAGCTTCCCTGATAAATATTCTTCAAGATATAGATATCAGATAGCCTAGGCCATTTGCAGTTGGAATGATTGTCAGTCAGAAAATTCTAGAATCCAGTTTTATAAATCAAGGCCTCTTCACTGAGAAAATCCTCCTCAAGATCTTTGTTCATGTAAACATTTATACACTTCTAGAGAAAAAAAGTAACTGAGAAGAAAAGATGAAAAAAGGCATATTACATGCCCATTATACAGCAATAATTTTATATTGAGAAATAAATCTACTCATAATTCTTAGAATCTGTCAACTTGCTTTGGACTTGACATCAGCCTTTCAAAATGCTTTGCCATAGATGTTGAGAATCTAGACTGAGGTTCAAACAATTATTTTACCAGCCCTATATGTCTTAAGTCACCCACTTAAGTGGTTTAAAAGTAGGTTGAACTTTTTGGAAAAACTTTGGCAATGTATAAACAATGATCAAAAACAATGCTGCATTTCCAATATGCTGTGTTTCTTGCACCTTTTAAATTTCAGTGTTACCAATACTATGACCTAATAAATATTGTCAAAAGGTTAAGAAATCCATACTTAACAAAAGTGCATGACACACATATTCACAAAAGGTCAAAATGAAAACCGGTGCCAAAAAATTAAGTGTCAGGCCGGGTGCGGCAGCTCACACTTGTAAACCCAGCACTTTGGGAGGCAGAGGCGAGAGGATTGCCTGAACCCACAGGTTTGAGACCAACCTGGGCAACTTGACGTGACCTTGTCTCTACAGTAGATCAAAAAATAAATTGGGCATGGTGACGCACTCCTGTGGTTCCAGCTATCAGAAGGCTGAGGCGGAAGGATCACCTGAACCCAGCAGGTCGAGGCTGTGGTGGCCGTCAGCATGCCACTGCACTCCAGCCTGGGTGACAGAGTGAGACTCTGACTCAGAAAAAGAAAAAAAATTAAATGTCAAGGGTCTCCTATATCTCTTTACTTTGCAGTCTTACTGAATGATTCCAAAAGAGCTAGTCCTTTGCTACCTTGAAAATTCTTTCTTGATAATAGTATCCCTTAGACTATCTATTACTGATAGCCTTTATTTCACAACAAGACATCTTGAAGTGAGTGGTCAATTCCAACCACCTCTTATCTGTGGAACTGAGAGGAAATACATACTATTTTAGTCAATTTTTCTTTCATTCACTGAAAATGTCTACTTCGACTTCTTACAATCTAGATGAGTTTATTTAGGGAATCCTCTCATTTTAATGAGAAAGCTGAGATCCCATGACATTAGTGACAAGAAACACATATACACACGCCTTTTTGTAACTACTGTAACTCGGCTTCTAGTCTCAACATTTTTGAAACTCTCAAAGGCCATCCAATCCAGTGGTTTCATCTCCTTCCTCACCTATTAAGATTCTTAACACTGCCCTTATCTTATTCAATTTCCTTTGATTTTGTGATATACAATATATTTCTCTGGTTTCTTTTTTTGTTTCCCACTCAAATGCTCTCTTGTCTCCTTTAATATCATCACTTCTATGTAGATGACTACAAATCCACATTCCCCAACCCAAATCCATCTCTCCAGAGTCTTAACGCCAAGTGTCCACAGAGCATTTCTACCTGCTTATCCCATCTTACCTCAACATGGCTAAGATATTGCACATCTCCCATACATCCAGTTTCCTCATCTTTCCAGTTTCAGTCAACAGCCCCCTCACAATTTTCACCATAGATTTAAAACCAGCCATTTCCTATGATAGGAAACACTAAAAGATAACCAGATCTGGGAGAAACCATGGGTCATTCTTGAACATGCTTCATTCAGGCTATCTTTGTAACATTTAATTAGAAATGGGGAGTATGCAGTTGTATATATGAGTCTGGAGTCTTTTCCTTTGTCTCCAAAACCAAATCCTTAAGAATTATTTCATAAATTTAATACTCCCAAAATGAATTTCATTAAATATGTTCTTTTCAAAAGAATTATTTTAAACCATTGGCACTTTCTACACCACTTCAAATACAGATGCAATTTTAAGGGCTTTAATTGCTTCAACTAAGACAAGCTGATTTTATAATCTGTCACATTTCTTTTGCACATTTAACCATTTCAGTGTTTCTGTACATGATGAAGTTTATATCTGTGCTTACTAAGGGAAAGTAAGCCAGCTCAAATTACCCAGCGATAATTCAGCCATATTTCTCCAAATGGCTTTTGTTCCTCTACTGTTTGCTTAGCAACTTGGAACAGAATATGCAACTGACAAAGGCTAACGTTTGCCTTAGTTGTTTTTTTTTCAGGTCTCCCTCCAATATGATGTATCATTTTATATTTAAAGATGATTTTTGTCCAAAGCTACATCTTTGAATATTTGAGTTCTAAATCTACTTTCCCTCAATACCTTTCCTTTTAAGATCATCAATAGTAAAAAAAATAAAATAATGATACCCCCAAATGTCACGGACAGCTAGATGAAGGAAATGCATCACTTACTAAACCATATGCCAATTTTTTTTTTAAGCAGGATTTATTGAGAGGACAGAAAAACCCCCACAGTGGGAGGGGACCCGAAGGGGTTGCCCCATATACCAAATTTTAAATTTCATTCACTAATATCACAAAAGTTTTATCATTGAAAATCAGTTTGTAGTTTCTTGATAGCAGTAATTCATCCTGGCAACTGATTAGAAGGTATGCAGTTTTAAAATGCTTCAAATAGTTTTACGAATAACTTTATGACCTCATTTCTTCCACGCAAAAATCAGTAAATTTTCAATGGGAAGTCTTCCCATGAATAGAGCAGTCCTGTAGATTTGTTTAGAAAGAGCGAGATTTATTTGGAAAGACTGCTTTATCCTGCTCATTATCTCTGGGTGGCATAATTGTGTCCGCACATAATGAATGGTGCATCCTCTGGCAGGGGTGATGCTAACAGCACATGCCCTCCAGCAGCCTGCCCTGCACGCAGTTGATATTATGACAGTCCCTGCTTCAGGCATTCCTCTTCAGTTTAAAGGGTGTAGAGAAAACATCAGAGTTAGGTGGAGGCAGACTGTCACTTCTAGGACAGTGATAGCCTTCTGCAATTGCGTATCATAAAACCTATGATCCTCTATAAATATTTAAAGACAGTGTCCTACAGCATTACTAAATGCTGCGTAGAGGTCTGGAGAAATATTTTATAAGAACCATGTATGAGATGCATCTTCAGTAATAGTATATACATTTATGGCATGGGTTTTAAAGTTGTAAACTGTATGTATTCACCATAATCTTGGATAGAGAGAAAAGTTGGATGAAATAACCAGGAGTTTCCTCCACCATTATGAATCTCACTTCTTTAGCTCTGACTGTGATGGCAAATTGAAACAGAGAGCTTGGTAATTTTTCTGACTGACTTAAGCAAAACGAAGCTAATGAGATATATATGCCTTCTGAAAAATAGTATTTGAAAACCTATTGTCCAAATTGCCTGTCCAAATTTGCTAAATAAGTGGTCAATAATTTTATATATGCTCAGTCAATGTTGATATACAAGTATCTAAATAATAAAGAAGGAATATTTTAATGGAAGCCCATTTAGTGAATATGAAATTCAGAAAATGATGTCCCATCGTTAACAACTAAAATCTGAGAGATTTTTCATAGTTATCAAAATGTTCTCTCATTTGTTAGCATCTAAAATAATTATGCCAGCAATATGGTCTACAGGCTGCTTCTACCAACTGACTAGACAACAATTTTCTCAAATTAAATTAACCCCATACTCTATAGTTTATAGAAATAAGTCTCTTTCAAAAAGGCTTCAACATCTCACCAGATGAAGATATTTCCAATAGGGCTAATCTTTAGTGGAAAAAAAAAAAAGCTTATACTTTATTAATTCTTCAAAAAAGTAAAGCAAGTCATGGATTAATTAGAAAGAGCTGGCTGGGTGTGGTGGTTCATGCCTGTAATCCCAGCACTTTGAAATGCCAAGGTGGGAGGATTGCTTGAGCCCAAGACTTCAATACCAGCATAGGCAACATAGTGAGACCTTGTCTTTACAAAGAAAAAATAAACTGGGTGTGGCAGTGCACACCTATAATCTCAGCTACTAGGGATACTGAGGCTTCAGGATTGCCTGAGCTCAGAAGATCAAGGCTATGGTGAGTCATAATCATGCCACCACACTCCAGCCTACATGACACAGTGAAACCTCAACTCAAAAAAAAAAAAAAAAAGAGCTTTGGCATGGGATCAGAAGATCTGGTTTTCCTTCTGGATCTGCCACTAACTAGAGGTTTGCCCATTTGACAAATGCCAGTGACACCTTTAAAGACATGTAATTATTTTAAAATGAGATTAATGTGTTAAAATTTATTTTTCAAGTATGACGATAAACAAATGTATAACAAAACTGTCTGTGGCAGAGTCACTAACTGCATACCAAAATCTATTCTCTCCTTCTTTTTATTTATTTTTTTGAGATGGAGTCTCACTCTGTCACCCAGGCTGGATTGCAGTGGCACACTCCCGGCCACCGCAGCCTCAACCTGCTGGGCTCCGGCGATCCTTCCGCCTCAGCCTTCCAAGTAGCTGGAACTATAGGCGCACTCTATCACGCCCGATTTATTTTTTTGTTTATTGTAGAGAAAAGGTCTCACCACGTTGCCCAGACTGGTCTCGAACCCCTGAGCTCAGGCAATCCTCTCGCCTCGGCCTCCCAAAGTGCTGGGATTACAGGCTTGAACCACTGCACCTGGCCTCTCTCCTCCTTAATAGACTATGTTTGCCAGCCTCTCTTGTAGTTAGATAGTCATGTGGCTAGATTCCACTTGAAGAAATGTGTAAAGTAAAATGGTAAATCTCACTTCAGGACTTGATCTTTTAAGAGAGCATGTTTCCTCCATGTTCCCTTTCCCTGCCACTAGCCAGATCCTAGACATGGCAACCAGGTTCAATTATGCAGACGACTATATACTCTGGTTATGCAAGAATAACAAGTTAGAAAAAGCTTTGGACCCTGAGTCACAATATGGAAGTTCACTTACCTGAACTTGTCCTAGTTACATGAGAAATGAATTTACATTGTGCTTAAATAATTGCAAATTTGGGTTTATTATCAGAGCAGTTTAACCTACCAAAACTAACATGCTACCTAAGGAACTCTCTGATTTACTGTTTCAGTCACCAGAAATACCTTCCTTCCAAGAACTTGAAAAATGTGCATAATATATTACTAGGTAAAATGAGTGTGTATCAGAAAAACAGATTTTAAGAACATTTTTATTAAAATACATGAGTTGATTAAAAGAACTATATTGTTTGCATATAAAAGTATATAAATACATATTTGGTGAGAGACAACTTCATATAGTGGATGAAAGCATGGATTCTCATTTCGTCACTTACTAGCTATATAGTTTTGAGAAAAATTACCTAACAGCTTGTTCACTAATATAGAGATGATAATAATAGTACTTATCCCACTGGTTTGTTTTATAGATTAAGTAAACTAATATATGTAAAACACATATTAGTTACATTAGTACTATCATTATAGCAAAGAGGAAAATATGGAAAGATACATACTAACATGACAATAATGACTATCTGGAATATAGGATAGATGGAAGGATTTTTCTACTTTCTACTCTTTATTGTTTAAATTTGTCAGGACACACAATTATTAAAATTCCCATAATTTATGATTATCAAACATCCAACGATTTTTTAAAAATATATTCAAAAGAAGGTAACTACCTTTTAGTTCATCAATTTATTCTATATCTGCTTCAGATTACAGGTTTCTTTTCAACAAAGTACACATGAACAAAATGTTTTATAATCAACAAGAAAAATATATACCCCAAAGGGAGAAAATTTTGTAAATGCTTATTTTTTAAAAAGTGGTTAAAATGACTTATCAGCACAATTGCTTAGAACCTAGTGATTTCAATTAAGCAAATCAAACTTTTAAAAACACGTCTCTGTGATTGATACTGACAATACAAGGGGCAAAAGCCACAGTCCCTGCCTTCAAAAAACATAGAAGTTGGCATGGCGTGGTGGCTCAAGCCTGTAATCCCAGTACTTTGGGAGGCCGAGGCAAGAGAATCGCCTGAGCCCATGAGTTCAAGACCAGCCCAGGCAACATGGTGAGACCTCATCTCTACAATAAATCAAAAAATTAGCTGGACATGGTAGCACACACCTGTAGTTCCTGCTACTTAGAAGGCTGAGGTGGATCACCTAAGCCCAGCAGGTCAAGGCTGTGGTGGCCAGGAGCGTGCCACTGCAATCCAGCCTGGACAACAGAGTGAGACTCCAACTTGAAAAAAAAAAAAAAGCATAGAAGTTGAAGAATGTTTTAGAAAAACTCAAATTTTGTTATTCCTAAAAATGATTTTTAAAAGGCATACTTTCTAAAACACTAGGAAAGAGAAAACAAACAAAAATATAGTTATATGCCAAGGTATAGACAATAAAAGAACAAGATACAGAAATCATAGAGCAAGATGAAAAATATGACCACAGATAGAACAATAAATAAAATGTGACAAATTATATCATCAAAATACAAATACTCAAATAGCAAATATATACATACTGTTTTTAAAAGCCACAACTAAAACAAAGTATCTCAAAATGTTAGAACCAAAAGGATTGTAAGGGACAGTACATGAAAACAAACACAAGAAAGCAGGGGTCACAATATTGGTTATATATATTAAAATTTGAAGCAAATCTATTAAGCAGAATAAAGGTTATTTTATAATGATCGATATAGTTAACAATGAAAACATAATTCTCAGAAGTCTTCATATGTTGGCATTCATTTTCTCTTGCTGCACAACACATTGTCACAAACTTAGCAGCTTGACACAACACTCATGTACTATCTCATAGTTCAGTAGGTCAGCAGTCTGGGCACAACGTAGTTGTGTGCTCTGGTCAGGATCTCACAAAACTGAAGTCAAACTGAGATACAAACTAGTATGTGTTCTTATCTAGAGCTCATCAAGGGCTTGGGATCCTCTTCCAAGCTCAATCAGTTTATCAGTAAAATTCAGTTTCTTGAGACTGTGAGACTGGGGTTCCTGTTTTCTTGCTGGATATTGGCTGAGACTTATTCTTAGCTCCTGGAAGCCACCCTCGAGTCCTTGCCTCATGGCTGTTTGCTTCTTCAAGGCCAGCATGAGGATCTCTCTCACTTCAAATCTCTCAGAATCCTTCTGACACCCACCTTTAAAGGTCCACTTGATTTGGCCAGGCCCACTCGGTAAAATCTACCTTTTGATGAACTTAAAGTTGATTGACCTTAGTTATAGCTGCAGAATCCCTTCATCTTAGCTGTATAATGTAACCTAATCATGGGGTAATTGTCCTTACAGTCACAGATACTCAAGAGGAAGGGATTATGTAAGGCATGTATACCAAGCAGCAGGAATTTTGGAGAATCACTTAGAATTCTACCTGCCACAGTGCTGAGTTGTTTTCCATGAAAATATATTAACCATTAATATACTATATTAATATTAAAATACAGAGGGTTTTTAAAATATAAAAGTAGTGTGCTGTAATATATATTTCTGTCTTTGACAGATTGACAAGGCAAAAAAATTGACTCCAATATAAGAAATCCAAATTATATAATCAACAAGATTGATTGAAAGACTAATGGAACTACTTGTATTTTCAATTATGAACTTAAGTTATGAACTTAACCCTATATTAGAGAAAACGAAAATCTTATTAGAGTCTAAAAAGTAAATACTATGTGGGCCACAGTCTCTGAGTGTAAGACAATAAAGCTAAAACAGAGAAGAAAAAATAGCCAGAGTAATCCAAGCACTGAAAAAATTCAATCACTCTTTTAAATAACTCTTGAATCAAAGAAGAAAGCAATACTGTAATAACAATTTAGTGACAATGTAGCACTTCATATAAAAGATTATAGAATGATCATTCTAGCTAAAAAGTTAGGCAAAGAAACCAAAACATAATTAAGACGCATAGGAGAAATAAATTAATAAAAATTTTTAAAAAGTAAATACCTTAGCCAGGCTCAGTGGCTCAGCCTGTAATCCCGCGCCTTGGGAGGCTGAGGTGAGTGGATTGCCTGAGCCTGTGGGTTCGAGACCCGCCTGGGCAGGCGAAACCTCATCTCTACAATAAATCAAAAAAATTAGCCAGGCGTGGTAGTGTGCACTTGAAGTTCCGGC
>CAUYQG010060108.1:0-60416 GCA_963574415.1 Tarsius wallacei | reverse complement strand
AAAAAAAAATGTGTCTTGGTGCATCTGGTATTAGGAATAAATCTACCTCCACAAATGGTACTTGAAGAGTGAATCATTACTCATTACACTCCTCACACTCTGCATCTCCATTTAAACAAAAACATTTACATTTTTTATTCTGACTTTGCTAGACTATAAAATCAGATGATTCATCACTGGTAGATAACCAGGTTAGCAAAGAAAAAGAAGCAAAGAGAAGTGAAATGAGCAGTATGTCTTCAACCTGGAATTGAACCTGGAAACAGAACAAAATGTAACGGAGTCGCTCCTAACATACACAATAAAAACCAAGGCCCATGAATGAAGACTGCTTGGGACGCTATTTATCCTCTTGGCCCAGATGCTACTTCGGGTGCCGTCTGAAAGCAACAGCGACTAGTGAGGGAAGAACAGAAATCCAGCCATTTGGAAGTTTTCCCTAAAGCAGTCCCTCCTGCAGGGATTCGTGGCTTTAATGTGAAAGGGGACCTCCTACCTCTCACAAGTGCAAGTCGAGAGTTATCTTCTCAAGGTCAGTCAGTGGCCATGAAAATACACTACACAGCCTGGAAAGAGAAGTCGTCATGTGCCACAACAAGCCATTACATAGTAATTTGAGAGTTGTGGGCACACATGCATACACACACACACACACACACACACACACACACACACAAAGGCAGGCAGTTCATGCTCCTCCTGGGATAGTATTCATGTGCCCATTATTATCAGTTCTATCTAATTAAAAGTCATAATTCTGGTTCTACTGCAGCTGGAGAATGAAGGCCCAGTATCTTTATACACTCGAACCATGGCACTGCCTGTGACCCTTCCTCCCAAAATTCAAACACCCAGCATCACAAAGTAAAGCAGAAGCTCGACCAGCACCCCTCAAGAGCTGCCCCTACAGAGTACCAATGATATTGTAGGAAATAAAAGTCCCCTCTACAAGCCCTGGGTTAGTTAACCCACATGCTAGCTTCCTCTTGAAGTCATCAACTTTCCTTTCCTCTTGCCTTACTAAAATAGAGGTAATAGACTGAGAGGGAAGAAAGGATGAACCCAGTACATGAAAAGTTCCCAAATCCTGGCCACTGAGGTAGGAAGGATTATGAACTAAATTGTGTCTCCCCTCCAAAAAAATTTATATGTTGAAGCCTTAACCCTTAGTACCTTAGAATATGACTGTATTTAGAGATAGGGCCTTTAAAGAGGTAACTGAAGTAAAATGGAGTCATTAGGGTGGCCATAATCCAACCTCACAAGTGGGCTTAAAAGAAGAAGAAATTAGGACACAGATACACACGGAGAGAAGACCATGTAAAGACTCAAGGAAAAGTCAACCACTTGCAAGACAAAGAGAGAGGCCTCACCTTGATCTTGATCATGGACTTCCATACTCCAGAATTATGAGAAATGAAATGTCTGTTGTTTAAGCCACCCATCCATGGTACTTTGTTCCGGCAGCCCCAGTGAACTAATACAGGCAGGAACAGAGCATACCTCAGGTTAAGAGGGTAGAAGCAGGTGCCTCGCTGATCTTCCTGTGCCTGTCTCCATAACTCTCCTTCCCCTAGCAGCATTCTCTCCCCTCAAGTCCCAGGAGCCCAGGTCCCTTTGACAGTCCCCCAGCTAAAATCAAGTCACAGGTCATTTAACCCCCAATGCTCTGGATTCTTGACATTAGGAAAGCAATCTAATTAAACACATACACACACACAAATTATGCTACTCCTACATCACAGCTGTTGTGCACCCTGTGGCTTCAGACTCCTGTTCTTTCTCATGTCTTCTCTTCTTTTAGCTTCCAGGGACAGCAAAGAGGAAAGTAAACATGTATGGAACAAGTTAAGAATTTTATCTGGGCCGGGTTCAGTGGTTCAGCCTGTAATCCCAGCACTTTGGGAGGCCAAGGCGAGTGGGTTGCCTGAGCCCATGGGTTTGAGACCAGCCCAGGCAACTTGGTCTCATCTCTACAATAAATCAAAAATTAGCCAGGTGTAGTAGGGCATGCTTGTAGTTTCAGCTACTTGGAAGGTTGAGGCAGAAGGAACGCCGGAGCTCAGCAGGTCAATGCTGGGGTGGCCGTGAGCATGCCACTACACTCCAGCCTAGGTGACGGAGTAAGACTCCAACTCAAAAAAAAAAAGAGAATGTTATCTGATGGGGAAGACTTTGTTTTATGCAAAAGGAAAGGGGCTTGAAAAGGTAAAAGTAACTTTTCCAACAGTGAAACCAAGAACTGAACCCAGAGATTTCTGACTCTAAAGCTTTGATTCTTTTTACCAAGTCACAGTTTCATCCCAATAGATGAGATGACCAAAGGTTTTATAAAATAGTAGTTCAGGGGGAACAAAGTTACCGTAAACACTATCCTAATATCTCTAGAGATCATTTTTAAATTGATATTAATTGGAAGCTCTCCACTATGTAAGCCTGCAGAGAAACTAAAATACAATCTGTCGCACTTCAAATATCACGAGTCATGCTAGAAAATGAACATAAACGACAATAACACCCTTGAGTAGTCTCTGCTCAAAGATAACTCAATGAAATACCTCTTTTAAAATATGAAATAATGAAAACAAAAAGGCGATGTGAGTTCCATGCCTTCCTATCATTATTCAGCATTTGGAGGAACCCAGTTCTGTGGGCACAGCTATTCCAGGCTCCCAGGGCCCACGGTCCACAAGGCTCTTTTCATGACTCCTGCATAGGCGCAGAGGATCAAATCGACAGTTAACTTCACATGATATTAAGCCCCAAATCAACTTTTAATTCATCTTCCTTTCAGAGAAGTAACAAGAAACTAGCACGTTCGGGAAATGTCTGATCACAAGCGAAAACGCTATTCTCTAACCAGCAAAACTGGGAGAGGGAAAGCAAGAGGAACTGTAACTTGGGTGAGGATGATGAGAGCATCAGTGCCTGACAGCAGGGAGGGGACTGAGGACTGTGAACTGCCCTTCCCTCACCTTTCCATCTGCTACCCAGAATGCTCACTCTGCCCATGAATTACAGCAATAACAATCTTAATGTCCATGAATAGCTAGACATGCCTAGTCACCTTGCTGTCTACAAGAATTATGCACATCATTAAATATGTTGGGCTTTCTTACAAGTGCCATTCAATTTCCACAATACCCTCAGCTTATGAGTCTTAGGATTCACAGATTTTTGCTTACACAGCCCAAATGCCTTCTTAACTGCTTTAAAAACTTAGAGAGAACATTAGAAGTCAAGAAAATAAAGAAAGCACGAATGAAAAAAGCCAGCTTTACATGGATGAATTTGATTTTGGACAAGCTAAATTTGAGAAACCTGAGATGAGACACACTTGCCTCCCCAGTTCACATTCTCAACCTCACAATGAACTAGTGCTGTGGTTGTGACTCCAAAGGGGAGTACATGTGGGTAAATGAGGGAGGACCGAGAACCAAACTCTTGAGGCATTCACATTTGAGCAGTGGGAGACCCAAGAGAAGCCAAAGGAGAACTGGAGAGGGTTGTGAAATGATCACTGCTCAGAGCCATGTTGTCCAATATGGTGGCCACGTTGTCCAGTATGGTGGTCACGTTGTCCAGTATGGTGGCCACATAGTCCAATCTATTGGCCATGCCATCCAATTAGGCAGCCATGTGCCACACATGGGTATGGAGCCACAGAAATGTGGTTGGTCAGCATTTAAATGCACCGTGAGTATCAAATACACACTGGATTTTAAGGCCCAAGTGGACAGAGGTCTCATGTCCTCCAGGCAAGTTCAAGGGGATGAATACTGAGGGAAGGATTTGAGGGCTCATTGGTCATCTTTCTTTCTTTTATTTCTTTTTATAGAGATGATTCACTATGTTGCCCAGGCTGGTCTCAAACTCCTGGGCTCAAGTGATCCTCCTGTATTGGACTCCCAAAGAGCTGGATTTACAGGTATGAGCCACTGTGCCCATCCACTGGTCATCTTTCAGTGAACACGAGGCCAGTGACAAGGGAGGCAGTGAGTGAGTAAACCATTGCTGCATCTAGCACTTGGGTGCAGGAAAATAGAGAAGCAGAGTTAAGGGATATTTTGCTTCATTGTCTATTAAAGAGAAGACCTGAGATATTGACAAACAGCCCAACAGCTCCCTTTTTTCCCCCAGCAAGACACAAACACACTTGCCTCCCCAGTTCACATTCTCAACCTCACCGAGGGGGATGCCAAAAATATACACATTTTAAGTATGATGTTCGCTCATCTGGGAACAAGCTCACACACCAACACAAGCAGAGAAGAAGGGAGGCTGTGGAATGAGGAGGCATTCTGCGATTTGCCAAGAAAGGCGCTTAGGCATTCCATGTTTCGATCTTTGTTTTAAATCCTGTATGGAAAAGGTTGGAAGAGCCAGAAAAGTTTAACTGATTGAACTGGGAATAACGTGGCAGGAGCCCCACCGAGCCCACATTTGGATCCTGGGATTCCAAGGGCTTCTCAGCTGGCTCTTGGATTCCCACCTACCTCTGCTTGAACATAAATTCATTAGGAAATTTCTACACAGTCGTAAGGAATTTTATTACTAATGTCAAAGCATGACCAAACTGCCAGGGAGCATTGTGGCTGTTTTTCCCTCCTACTCCCCAGTTCCTAAGCAAATGAATTTTGAAAGGATAGCTGTTAATGGCTGTCTGCAACTTCTGAATGAGGAATTATGGCAAAATGGGCCTCTCCTACATGCTAGGGACAGGGCCAGGCTATAATTTTGGAAGGGTTACGAGTCACTGTAAACATTCATAAAAATGGAAGTTTGCAAGTGCTTGCAGAAGGTTAAGTCATTGGGCAAACTGTTAAAAACATCCAAGTCTTCATTTCTTAAAAACTACCTGTTACTCAGGCTTTTGTGATTTCTCTAGTATTTTACAAAAATAGCAAGGAGATGAAAGAATTAACATCACCTGACACTGCAGGTGGGAAAGAAAATGTGTATTTCACATGCAAATTTGGCCTATAAGCTTTTCTTATTAAACTCCTCAAGTAAAGAACCTTAATAGCAGGATCCAATTTAACACTTGTTACATATAGAAGAAACTTACAGAGAAACTAATAAGCACTCAGCCCACACACATCTGCTTAGTCAAGCATTTGGTGGGTTAACCTTATGGTACTGAGAACTTAGAACAACACAGACTTGCAGGAGGGGCAGCTATCTGAGGCCGTTCTCTCTTTCATTGCATATATACTGGGGGTGCCAAAAATATACACATTTTAAGTATGACGTTCACTCAAAAGATGGTTGTAATCAAATGAATGCTAGCATCACCATGCAACAGGCAGGACAAAGAAAATGGCGAAGCACAGCCACTGCTACTGGAATTCAACTCAACTTCGAAAAGTAATAACATCTCCTTAAATGTGTATACATTTTTTTGGCACCCAAATGGCACCGTGTGTATGTGTGTGTGTCTGTGTGTGTGTGTGTATCTGTGTGTGTGTGTGTGTATGTCCTCTCCACCGCACCAACTAATACAAAAGGGCACTGACAATAACAATATTAACACTTCATTTTCAAACCAATGGAAACAGTAAGCATCTTTGTTTATCGATGGTTTCCTACAAAAGACCTCTGTCTTAAGGCAGTATAGAGTCGTAGTTAGCCCACAGGCTCTGGTCCAAAATTATGAGCTGTGTGGTCCAACCGTCCTGTACCTCAGTTAAAATGAAGATAATAATAGTATTTACCTCACATGGTCTTGAAGTGTTCAAAGAGTTAATACACGAAAACTGCTGACCACAGGAACTGACCTCTAGTAAGTGTCCAGTAATGCCAGCCTCTATTTTAATCAGTTAATGCTTATCAGCGCCTCATCATAGCAAACCAAGATTCACCCTGGGGACCTTGCAAACACAGTGTGCCACTAGGACCAAAAGCTCCACCGATAAAGAAGGTTTCGCTTCTATTTCCTCCTCCCTACCAAAAATTCACAGTTGGGCACAGTGGCTCAGCTTTGGGAGGCCAAAGTGGGAGGATGGCTTGAGCTCAGGAGTTCAAGACCAGCATGAGCAACATAGTGAGACCTCACCTCTACAAAAATTTTTTTAAAAAATTAACCAGGCTTGGTGATGTGCACCTGTAGTCCCAGCTACCCTGGAGGCTGAGGCAGAAGAATTGCCTAAACCCAGGAGGTCGAGGCTATGGTGAGCCGTGATAGCGCCCCTTCACTCCAGCCTGGGTGACAGAGTGAAGCTCCAACTCAAAAATAAAAAATTCACAGTGATCTTGGAGCCACTAATGTTGTCGCTCATGAAGGTGCTCACCTCGCATGCCTTGCAGGGATCATTTGCACACAGTGCCTGGGAGAGCAGACCACTGAAAGAGGAACAGTTTAAGGATGGCAGCCAGGGGAAGAAAGCCATTCTGGGGGAGAAACTGAAGACTTTTCAGGATGAAAAGGTTTGTGTCTTTAAGCTGCAATGACTGCCTCCTGCCCAGATAAAAGAAGTCTCCAAGGAAGGGCAAGCTTCCAGATAAAAGCCAAAAACCATCTTTCAGCCTGGATGGGCCATCGGGGACAGGATACAAGATGAGAGAGGTGGTGGGGGGGTGGGGGGGCGGTTCCATATACATATAACAGGAACACGAATTCATGAGAAATTTCTAAATCGTTGTGAGGAATATAAACACACACGTGTGTGTGCACGTACTTATGTGTGGAAGTGCATTTATATATGCATATGTATGTAAATATATAAAGAAAAAGAGGGACCGCTCATAGCTCTCACTTGTCCCTTTAAAATTTGCTGTCCCTCCCTGCAGTGTGGGTCTTGGTGTCCACACCAGGGGACTGGGGAACAAAAACCTGTGGATCCTGAACCAAAGCAAATGTACTTACATCAGGTCTGCAGTTCAGACCTTTGTTGACATTCTTTCCCACAAAGTTTCTTCTCATATTTTTTTCTTCTCTAAATGTAGAGAAACAATCCAAAAAAAAAAAAAACACTGCATAAGCAGAACTGTGAAACAGGTTTTCCAAAATGCTGCTTAGAGCCTCAAATTTTAAATTCATGGCACTGACATCCAAGCATAAAACCTAAATCAGAGTGGGTTCAGCACTTGGGTCTCTGACCTCCTAACAAAGGGGTGACTCCCACACATCATTCCCTCTACGAATATGGCTCCCAAACATTGGATCAGCCCTGATCCCTCTTCTAAGGTCCAACCACACAACTCCAGCTGCATGTTTAATATTTCTACTTAGACATACACCAGCTTAAAAATCAATGACTCTCCCAGAGCTCTGGGAAGCCGAGGCAGAAGGATCACTTGAGGCCAGGTGTTCGAGACCAGCCTGAGCAACATAGGGAGAGTATGACTCTACAAAAATAATAAATTAGCTGGGCATGGTAGTAGTCCCAGCTACTCAGAAGGCTGAAGCAGGAGGATCCCTTGAGCCAATGAGGTCAAGGCTGCAGTAAGTGATGATCCTGCCACTCACTGTACCCTAGCCTGGGTAACAGAGCAAGACCCTATCTCTAAAACAAAAAAAATAAAAAATAAAAAATTGATCAATGATACTTCTTTGAAATCTGGTTATATTTTGCACTTACAGCACATTTCAACTCTCATGAGCCACATTTCAAGTGTTCAACAGCCACATGTGGTCAGTGGCTCACCATACCAGACAGTGAGGCTCCCTAAACAGTGGTTGTTTCAAATGCAGGCCAGGGCAATCACCTCTTCCAAGGACTCTCTTTCTCTTCAGAGGTCCATCTCTAGCTCTTCCCATTCTCACTCCCCATGGTCCACATTACAGCTGGATTCATCTACCTGACACGATCTGACTTACCTGCTCAAAGCAGGGGCCCATCCAAAGCAGGAGTCCTATTTGTATTCTCAACACGCGCCATAAACCAGGCATTCGGTAAATGTTTGTTAAATAGGCAATCAACCATTGATTCCAAATTCCTTAACACAATATTCAGGTTTAGGCTTTCACTCTTTACAAGGATCCTCTTCATAAATCCTCTACTCTGGGCCCCAAAATGTATATTTTGGTATGCAGTGAAGTTAAAAATAGATCACAAGGTAAATATGCCATATCTACCTGAAATACCAGTTGTATTAATTGGTGGATTTTTTTTAACATTTTTAGATTAAAATGCTCTGACACACTGAACAAGAAGACCAAGACCCCAATCATTTTTTTTAATTGGGGTCTCACTCTGTCGCACAGGCTGGAGTGCAGTGGTACAATCACAGCTCACTACATCCTCGACCTCCTGGGCTCAGGCAATCCTCCCACCTCAGCCTCACAAGAATGTGAGACTGCAAGCACGCACCACCACACCCAGCTAATTTTTTTATATTTTTGTACAGACTGGTCTCAAACGCCTAGGCTCAAGTAATCCTCCCGCCTCGGCCTCCCTAATGCTGAGATTACAGGCATGAGCCACCATGCTCGACCTCCCTACCCTTTATTTTTAAGATTAAATACAAGTCACCAAATCAGTTTTCTGCTTACAGCAAGCAGTTTTAATACTGATAATCCAGCCAGGCATGATGGCTCACGCATATAATCCCAGCACTTTGGAAGGCCAAAGCAGGAAGACTGCCTAAACCCAGGAGTTTGAGACCAGCCTGGGCAACACGGCAAGACCTCATCTCTACAATAAATCAAAAAATTAGCCAGGCATGGTGGTGTGTGCCTGTAGTCCCAGCTCCTTGGAAGGCTGAGGCCGAAGGATCGCCTGAGCCGTGATTATGCTACCGTACTCTAGCCTGAGTGACAGAGTGAGACTCTGACTCAAAAAAGACAAAAAAAAAATTCCTAACACTCCAAAAAACCTCCAACTACACCCTTCGGCATTCACTCCCCACTGGCTGGTTGGCCCATGGATGGAAAATCTCCGGGGAACCCTGGCTCCCCCTACAGCTCATGTCTCCTCGTCTCTGCTCCTTTTTGGGAATATTGTCCTCACCTGTCTCTTCTCCAGCCTCTCTGTGCATCCGTTGAGTGCCTGGAAGCCCATCTGACCTATGGGAAGTGGAATTCCTACAGTCCAACTGTCCTCAAAAGCTGCACCATCTCCTGGCATCGAACACACCCTGCATAACATTATCAGGGAGCCAGCTTTCTCTCTGCTTCTGAATCTTAAGATCCTTGAGGGCCAGAACTCCACCTCCTACAGCTTCTAATTCCCTGGCGTGATTTGCTGTTGACTGATGGATGAATAGATTATGCTGTCAGTTCTGCTTCAAGTCGGCATGCAAGAGAAAAATGTAAACAATGGAAAGATTAAAAGGTAAACACGAACATAGGTATGTCAAACCATCCTCCAATGGCTTACCTGGATCAGGTGATGAGTTTTATAAGAATATGATGAGCAACTAAGAATAATTAAAAATTTAGGGTGAGGAAAATAAATGTTTATCAGCATCATGCCGCACCCTACGTATGTTTCATTTCAAATACTATGCCTTTAAGAAAAATTTCCTAATAGAATGCAATGGTTAGAGAAAACCACCAAAGTATTAAAGGGGAAAGTAAAAAATATACTCCTTGTCAAATGGCCTAATAAAAATAAGCTGAAGTAAATAACTTTGAAAATTAAATACCATTTTTGAAAAGTCCTAACTCTTACCTGACACTATTTAGAAGGAAAAAAAAAAAAAGGCTGCCAAAATACTGAAGGAAATTGTTCACTCCTGATAATAAAATCAGTACTTAGGTTTTAAAAAATTGTGAAAGGCATTAACTGATAAAAAAAAAAAAAAACACCATCAGGCATTTTCCTTGGAAAATATTTCTCTCTTAAGTTAAATGTTACATAAACATTCCCGATTTTCATGGACTACTTTTAGTCATCTGGATGACAGACATTAATAATTAATTCCAGGACTAAAGTCCTCTCTGTACCCATCGTACCAGCTATAAATGTCCAACTTGCTGTGCCTATTTTGAAATGTATCACTTATACTAGGTATAAATAATACTAAAAATATTAAATCCCTAAAGAAGTCAATTTATGCATCAGTACACATTGAAAACTTACCTTTAAGTTCTATGGCTAAGTCTCGGAATGGGTCCCTCTCGTCTTCCCCACTTTGCCTTATCATCACAAAATATAGTCAGATTATCAGCAAGTGGCATAGAAATGAGACAAGCTGCGATTTATTACATGGATTTTTGCTAGGGCCTAGAATATATTCACCAATACTTCTCCAGTGCAACCTATGAAGAGCAGGCTTGAATCCCATTTTTTAAAAATTAGCAGCTCATGAAATCATGTCCCAAGAAGCTATTTTCCCCCACCCACCACTAAACTTTCCTTACGCTGATAACCTCTTTTCTGAAAAAGGGAATTCTCCAGTTGCTACAGCTATGCCGAATGTTAAGAGATACAGAAGATTTTGCCCCAGTACAATGTCTCTGTTGTACGTATTATTTTGTTGACTGGCTCACCTAGAAGCAGGTTGGAAGAAAATGTCAGTTAAAGGCCACAGTACAGGGAGATCTAAAAACAGTAATGAGAAGTTCATTTTATATCAAAAGCCAGAAAATGGAGTCAGTGAAACCACATAAAGCTCAAAGTAAAAATGAATTGTGGTAAACAAGAATTCATTCACATATTTGCTTCGTGCATAACAGAGTAAGGACTTAAAGAAATTCTCATAACCAAACCCATTTTTGCAAAAGTCAGGGCAAATACGATAATAACAATACAGGGCAGATGAGACTAAATTAACACACGAAAAGTTTCTTGGTTTGTTTTTTTTTTTAATCTCTAAGAATAGAGAACATATATTCACCAATGAAAACATGCAACTCAGATTGAAACACAGAATGTATTTACACAAACCACCACATTGTCAAGGGATACATGGACAGCCAACACAATCCTATCTATCATAATTTCTTTTCTTTTCTTTTCTTTTTTTTTTTTAGTTGGAGTTTCACTCTGTCTCCCAGGCTGGAGTGTAGTAGCACACCCATGGCCACCCCAGCATCAACCTGCTAGGCTCTGGTGATCCTTCCATCTCAGCCTTCCAAGTAGCCAAAACTACAGGTGTACACTACCATGCCTGGCTAAATTTTTTTATTTTATTGTAGAGACGAGGTCTCACCAAGTTGCCCAGGCTGGTTTCGAACCCACGGGTTCAGGCAATCCACTCGCCTCAGCCTCCCAAAGTGCTGGGATTACAGGCTGAGCCATCGATATCATAATTTCTAAAAAAAGTTCAACAGCCCATGTGCAACACAGCAATTTCAGTTGTTCTTGAGGCATGTCAAAGGTTCATTAGTTCACTATATAACTAATATATTTGCTGAGGCACAAATGTTACCTGTTGAGAAGTGAAGCCCAGCCAATGGCCCAGTCTCTGAGAGTCAGTGTGGCTTTACTGCAATCACCATACTATATATACTTGTTTTCAAGAAGTGTTAAAAAAAAAAAAAATTTGTTCCTCTGAGGATAATAGCCCCAGAAAAAAAGCCAAGTACTAGTGCTATCCATTGACTGAGATTGACATGACAAGCAAGTGAAGAGGTCTAAAAATAGGTAGGATTCTTAGCCAAAAAATTCCAAGTTTTGGGTAAATCAAAGCATGCAGTGTTGACTTTGCTAGTGACTTAACTGTATGGCATGATTAGTTGTCCTCACAAACTCTATAGTACAATGCAATGGAGGTTCATTGTCATCACCAAGAAGAAATAATATGAAATCTACATGTCTGCAGGTTCAACTAAACAGGTTCCTGTGACATAGCTAAAGGAAATAGTAGGCAATGAATAAAGCCCAGGACATTAACAGAAGAGATGTTAGTCAGCAAGAACCTTCCACAACGCTACAGTAAGCCAAATCAAAAACACCTGCTACAGTGTTCATGGACTGAAAGGCTCAATACAATAAAGACGTCAATTCACCCCAGATAGCCATACAGGTTTACTGCAATTCTTATCAAAATTCCAGTGAATTTTTTTGTCGATACAGATAATATTTTAAAATCTACATAGAAACGCAAAGGAAATGGTAAAGCAATTTTGAAAAAAAGCAATAAAATGAGAGGAAACACTCTACCTGATATCAAAATGTATGGAGATACAGTAATCAAAAGCTATGTAGTGGCTGGGTTCAGTGGCTCAGCCTGTAATCCCAGCACTTTAGGAGGCCGAGGTGAGTAGATTGCCTGAGTCTGTGGGTTTGAGACCAGCCTGGGCAACTTGGCAAGACCTCATCTCTACAATAAATCAAAAATTAGCTGGGCATGGTAGCGCACACCTGTAGTTCCGCCTACTTGAAAGGCTGAGGCAGAAGGATCTCAAGAGCCCAGCAGGTCAATGCAGGGGTGGCCATGAGTGTGCCACTGCACTTCAGCTGGGGCAATAGAGTGAGACTCAACTAAAAAAAAAAAAACTATGTGGTACTGGTGAACAGACACATAGATGAATATAGATGAATGAAACAAAATGCAGAAACTGGAAATAGTGCCACACAAGCATGGTCAAATTGTTTTTTTACAAACATACAAAAGCAATCCAATGGAGGAATGGCAGTCTTTTCAACAAATGCTGCTGAAGTAATTGGAGATTCATAGGCAAAAAAAACCAAAACAGAATCTTGACCTACGTCTCACACCTTATACAAAAATTAACTCAAATATATCACAGATGTAAAACATAAAACTATGAAACATTTAGAAAAAAGCACAGGAGAATATATTCAAGACCAAGGGCTAAGTGAGAGTGCTTGGGTACGAGACCAAAAGCACAATCCATCAAATAAAAATATCAATAAATTGTACTTAATCAAAATTGAAAACTTTTATTTTACAAAAGAATTCTGTTAAGAGGGACAAAAAGACAAACTGCAGGCTGGGAGACAACATTTGCGAACCAGATCTGGGATAAAGGACTTATATTTAAAATTAATGAAGAACTTCCAAAACGCAACGATTTTTTAAAATAACGTCCAATTAGAAGGGCAAAAGAAAGGACAACCCCCTTGGGTCCCCTCCCACTGTGGGAGCTTTTCTATCCTCTCAATGAATCCTGCTTTCTCACACACAAAAAAAAGAAGAACAAAAGAAAGACATGATGAAACATCTGACTAAAAAGAATTACACAGATAACAAATAAGCACATGAAAAGACGTTCAACATTACTAATCATTAGAAAAATGCAAATTAATACTGTGATATCATCACACACCTAGCAGAACCACCAATATTTAAAAATAGTGGCACTATCAAATGCTGGCAAGGATGTGGAGAAACTGGGTCTCTCATACATTGCTGGTGTTAGTGTAAAATGGTGCAGCTACTCTGGAAAATAGCTCAACAGTTCTTTAAAAAGTAGAAGTATACTTACCATATAACCCACCAAACATTTCTAAGCATTTATCCCAAAGAAACAGAAACACAGATGCCTGTATTTGTAAGAGTTAAAAACCGAATACAATCATGATGTCCTGCTACACAGCAAATGGTTAAACCAAATGTGGTACATCCATAGCATGAACAGGGCATTTTGTTGAGTGAAAAATTCCAGTCTCAAAGGTCACACGCCGTATCATTCCTTTTATAGAACACTCTCAAAACGACAAAATCATAGTGATCAAGAACAGAGTAGCAGTTGCCAGAGTTTAGGGACAGTAGTAGTGAGGAGGGGTGTGACTATAAAAGGCTATCACAAGAGAGATCTTTGTAGGGTTGGAACAGTTCTGTATCTTGACTGGGGTGGTGATTACATGAATCTACAGATGATAAAATAACATAAAACTACATACAGGCTTTACATCAATGCCAACCTTCTGCTTTAAGATTGTTCTATTACATAAGAAGTAACCTGTTGAACCTGTCACAGGACATAACAGGCTTGCGTGCACTAAGTGGAAAGTCAAATGTGGGCAATGTCATGCTGAAATGAGACTTCAGGATCCACAGAGGGGATCTGATACAATCCCAGGTGTTCCCATGAGACCTTGAAAGAGCTATGCCTATGAGTAAGGGTAATCTGGAAACAAAAAATCCTCAATTAGATTAGCATAGTGTGTCCATAGGCTGCCTGCCTACCAGAATACACAGGGGACCCCCCAAAGCCAGAATTATCATTTGGAGTCCAGACCCCTTGTGGAATAGGCTTCCCACGTTAGTTTAGTGCTCTAGGAGCCACTGGCATCGGTGTACCACCAGACAGTGTTGTTGCAAGAGGCGGCATTTGGCTTCCGTGAATTTCTTTTTAGAGAGTCTTTCAACACATTTGCCCATTTCATGATAGGTGATTTACGAGTGCACCTGCTCACAATGGGCTGTGTGTTCAGCAATTTTTAACCAAAAACGGCATGACCCTTGTGCCTCTCTATTCACCAGATCTTGCCCAAGTGACTTTTTTGTTTGTTTGTTTCCCCAGAAGAAAAAAGACATTAAAGGGAAATGTTCTGCCAATGTGGAAGAAATGAAACGAAAAGGCATCCAAATTGAAGAGTTCAAAGACTGTTTTGAGCAGTGGAAAAAACACTTCAATAGGTGTGCTGCATCAAATGGAGAGTATTTTGAAGGTGACTGAAGTTTAAACATGTAAGAATGAATACATACTTTTTAATAAATAAATTCTGGGTTTCTTGGGTCCTCTTTCGTAAAATGAATATTTTTGTGGGAGAACATATCATCCAGAAAGTCTACCATTTTTCTTACATAATGTCTAGTAAATTTTAAAATATCATTCATAGCCGGGCTCGGTGGCTCAGCCTGTAATCCCTCACCTTGGGAGGCTGAGGTGAGTGGATTGCCTGACCCCACGGGTTCGAGACCCGCCTGGGCAACTTGGCGAGACCTCATCTCTACAATAAATCAAAAATTAGCTGGGTGTGGTAGCACGCGCCTGTAGTTCCAGCTACTTGGAAGGCTGAGGTGGAAGGATCGCCGGAGCCCAGGAGGCCGAGGCTGTGGTGGCCGGGAGCGGCCACTGCACTCCAGTCTGAGCGACAGAGTGAGACTCCAACTCAAAAAAATAAATAAATAAATAAATAAAATATCATTCATTGCAGAAAATAAGATCAGATGTCTGAAGACTAAGGAAAAAAGACAATAGAAACAAATATGCCTGTGATACATATAATTATCTATTTTTAAATAGCTATAACAAATATATTTGAAAACAGATGAAAAGATAAGGAATATCACAAGAGAATTTGAATCTGGAAAAATAATCAAATACAAATTCTCTCAAAAAAATAAAATAAAATAACTGAAAATTTAAGAATTCAGTAGCTGACCACAATAGCACAAAAAAGCAGGAAAGATAAATGGAATTAAAATGTTATAAGATAGCCGGGCATGGTGGCTCATACCTGTAATCTCAGCACTTTGGGAGGCAGAGGCAAGAGGACTGCCTGAGTCCAGGGGTTCAAGACCAGCCTGGGCAACTTGGCGAGATCTTTATTTATTGTAAATAAATAAATAAATAAAATTAGCCGTGTGTGGTGACACATGCCTGTAGTCCCAGCTACTTGGAAGGATTTGTTGAGCCCAGCATGTTGAGGCTGCAGTGGCCGTGAGTGTGCCACTGCACTACAGCCTGGGTGCCAGAGTGAGACTCTGACTCAAAAAAAAAAAGTTATAAGATCCTTGCATTGTCCAGAAATATATGAAAGTATTCATTTAAGGTAGACACTCATAAGTTATAGATACACATCATCATCTCCAGTGTAGTCACTTAAAAAGTAATAAAAGAACGTATAACTTACAAGCTAATACAAGCATATTAATAAATACTTGATTGGTCTAAAAGAAAGCAAAAAGAAAAAATAAAGAAATATAAATAAGGAACTGTCTTACTCAGCTCAGGCTGCCATGACAAAGTATCATAGACTGAGTAGCTTATACACAACAGGAATGTATTTCTCACAGTTCTGGAGGCTGTGAAGTCTAAGATCAGGGTGCCAGCATAGTTGAGTTCTGGTGAGGGTACTCTTCTTTAATTGTGTCCTCACATGATAGTAAGAGGGCAAGAAAGCTCTCCGTGGTCTCTTTTAAAAGGGCACTAATCCCATTCACGAGGACTCCACTGTCATAACAAACATCATATAGTCCTTGACAAAATTCTCTAAGTTTTCTCTGAAATTGAGAGAACAGGTCAGAGATCTGCTATTATGTCTTCAAATGGGCATCTTCTAAGGTCCTGGGCAGTGCCACGAGGCAAGAATAAGAAATGAAAACTAGAAGCAAAAAAAAAAAAAGGTCATTATGCATAGATGACATGACTGGGTACACAGAAAATGCAAAACTAGATAACTAGATAAGCTAGTAGAATAAGTGAGCTTAGCAAGGCTGCTAGATACAAGGTCAATATATAAAATCAATTTCATTTTTACATTCTAGGAAACAACTTTAAAAGATATCATTTGAATTCACATCAATAAAAATCAATTGCCTAGGAATAAAACTAAACCAAAAACTGTGCAAAACCTCTCATAGAAAAAAACGTAATTACTAGGAAAACTTAAAAATACTTAAGTAGGATGCATTGTATTCTTAGACTGAAAGACTTAACACGGCAAAGATGTTAATTCTTCCCAAATTAATCTATAAATTTGATGCCATACCACTGAAAATTCCACCAGTGGCCAGGTGAGGTGGCTTATGCCTATAATCCCAGCACCCTGGGAGGCCAAGATGGAGAATTGCTTGAGCCCAGGAGTTCGAGACCAGACTGGGCAACATGATGAGACCTCATCTCTACAAAAAAAATTTTTTAATTAGCTGAGCATGGTGGCAAGCACCTGTAAGCTTCTCAGGACACTGAAGCAGAAGGACCACCTGCGCGCGGGAGGTCAAGGCTGAAGTGAGCCATGATTGTGCTACTGCCTTCCAGCCTGAGTGACAAAGTGATACTCCAACTCAAAAAGAAAGTGTCAGCAGTTTTGTGAAAATTTCGTGAACATGTACAAACTAATTTCAAATTTTAAAATGAAGTCAAAGGAGTCAAGAATAGCAAAGACAATTTTGAAGAGTCGAAACAAAGGGGACAAACATCAACATATAACAAGACAACACAAAACTAGAGTGATTTAAAAGTTATGGGATTGAAACAAGAAAAGACAAATAGACCAATGAAACAGAAGAGAGAGTCCCATAACAGGCACTCAGACTTACCAGTAATCTTTTAAGTAACTGGTGATGAATCAATTGGATATTCATGCTACTCCAACTTATACACAAAAGATTAATTCTAACGGATCATAGACCTAAATATCAAAGTTAAGATAATAAAGGCTCTAGAAGAGAAAATGAGAGACCAGCCTTTGGATAAGCAAGAAGAATACAAAAAGCACAAACCATTAACAAAAAAATTGACAAACTTGACTTTATGAAAGTGAAAAACTGCTGTTCAACAACAAAACAACAGTAGGAGAGAGAAAAAACAACAGTATTGGAAAAGATATTTGCAATAGACATATGTGACAAAAGACTCATATGCAGAGTTTATTTTTAAAACTCTCAAATTAATTTTTTAAAAACACAACCTTGGCCAGGCATGGTAGCTCATGCCTATAATCTCAACTCTTTGGGAGGCTGAGACAGGAGAATCGCTTGAGGTCAGGAGTTAAAGACAAGCCTGGGCAACATAGAAAGTCCCCATTTCTACATAAAAATGTTTAAAAACTAGCCAGATGTGGTGGTATGCACCTGTAGTCCTAGCTACTCTGGAGGCTGAGGCAGCAGTGAGCTATGATTGTGCCACTGCACTCCGGCCTGGGTGACGGAGTAAAACCTTGTCTTGATTGACTGATTGATAGGTAGATAGATAGATGGATAAGAGAGACAACTTATTTTTAAAACAGACTAAAACTGGAATAGGTACCTCACAAAACAGTATGTCCAAATGGCCAATAGAGATACAAAAATGTGTTTAACATCATGAGCCAACAGTGAAATGCAAATTAAAATCACCTCTACACTCCCACCATAATGATTTACTTTTTTTTTTTTTTAGAAACTAACATTTATGAAGTATTGCTCACGAGAGCATTAACTGGCACACCCACTTTGGAAAACTGTTTAGAAACTGAACACATGTATACCCTAATCAGCAATTCTACTCACAGGTGTATATCCAACAGAAATTGACACATACCTATATTTCGGATGTTCATTTATATTTTTAAATCTTTAATATTTGAGAATATTAGTACCAGTTATATTCTCATTACTAAAATCCAGAAAGAATCCACTGTCTATCACCAGAGTGGATAAATAAATCGTGGCACAGAGCACTAACAAATAATGAGCCAACCTTAGATGCAACACCATGGATGCATCTCACAGACATTGATGAAGCAAAATAAACCAGATACAAAGGGGCACACATTGTATTGTTCCATTAACCTAAAGTGCAAACAATGGGCAGAATTAATCTGTGCTTCCAGAAGTCTGCATAGCGGTTACCTTTGGAAAGGCAGGTAAATACTGGGAAGGAATACAAGGCTTCTAGGCACTGATAACATTCTACGAGTTGATCAGAGTGGTACTTACGCAACTATGTTCACACTGCAAATATTCGTCAAGCTACACACTTAAGATGTATGTACTTTTCGTGTATATTATATATTACACTTCAACTTATAAAGTTTGTCAAGTTCCTTAGGAAAGATTTAACGAGGGAAAAAACAGCCTACAGAAGCCAAATAAATGAGTGTTGGAAATAGTTTCTTGTGGGCAAGGACTATGTCTTATACACTCCATTATGTTCACGGAGTCAAGTAGAATGCCTTACATATAACAGGTATGTAGAAAGGCTAAGCACATAATAATGATAATGGTAGTAATAATAATAATACGTAATGTTATGTATAATTTGTATTTCTATGGCTACAAATATTAGAGCTTTCAGCCAGCATTTGATCGTCCTCCTTAACATCCCTTTGGATGAAACAAACGTGTGGACAGGATATAGAAAAATACAGAACTGAGGTGACATAGACCTTGAAGAAAATCTTACATGGCTGGCCATGGAATCCTAGCCTCAGCCCTTTCCTGTTCAAGAGTCGTATTGATGACTATATGGAAAATATTTTAAAATTTAATGATAAGCCTACTGCACCCCACAGATACCTGACACACAGGAGGTAGAGAATACATGTTTGATGAAGGAGCATACCTAGGAAATCATGGGCCCACCCAGGACATTCACAGTATCACCATGCAGTGAAAACGTCAGCCTAAAACGTGACCAGTCTGGGATTTATGACACTCATGATGAAATGGGGCAACCAGAAAGCCAATCATGTAGCTAAATAAGAATGAATGCCTGAAAACTTATTAATTCAATACCCAAAAAGAAACACAGGCTTTAGGCTCCTATAACTTACGGGTTGTTTTTCTTCTTTCCACCTAACTCGTGAAAAACTGTTATGCTCTCAGTATTTCAGTTTATGGCACAGAAGAATCTTATCAAGAGCAATTCAGCAATAATTTTTCTCTGCCCATAAAAATAGGCTGAATATATCTAATCTTAAAAATAGAGTCCATTTATCCACAGTATCAGGGCCCTTCTTGGAAGCTGCACTGCTAAATTAAGCAGAGTTCTTGACTCTTGATGGTATGAACAACAAGTAAGAGAAGGTGCCATTAATCATTTTCTCTCCTATGCAAAGATTTGCAAGTCCTTCTCCTTGATTTATTTACCAGACTCTGTTCTGGTCAGATTTTAGTCTGCTCCATTATTCACGTTAGAGGGTAGTGGCATCATCCTTGCTAACCCTGAGATTTTAAAGTCCATTTCTGTACTCCAATAAGTCATCTGAGTTATCTCCCCATGCAGCCCCCTTGTACAAAACTCTGGGCTTCAGTTTGCCCATTTATAGAGGGAAACAGAAATGGTATCTCTGTTCCATCCCTACTGTATGACTGCGTGAAACTGGTGTCATTGATGAAAGCATCGGTGCCATTCTCTACTGACACTCAGGTCCTTGTTTTGGTCCTGGTCCAGAGCATTATGTTTGTTATAATGTATGCCATGTTTCTTTGATAAGTATGTGAAATTCTCAAAACAATTTTATCTGTAGAAAATGTCCCAGGCAGGACTGAAACTAGAAAATGTCCTACTAGGCCGGGCTCGGTGGCTCACCCTGTAAATCCTGCGCTTTGGGAGGCCAAGGTGAGTGGATTGCCTGAGCCCGCGGGTTCCAGACCCGCCTGGGCAACTTGGCAAGACCTCATCTCTACAATAAATCAAAAAATCAGCCGGGCGTGGTAGTGCATGCCTGTAATTCCGGCTACTCGGTAGGTGGAGGCGGAAGGATTGCCAGAGCCCAGCAGGGCGAGGCTGCGGTGGCCGGGAGCAGCCACTGCACTCCAGTCTGGGCGACAGAGTGAGACTCCAACTCAAAAAAAAAAAAAAAAGAAAGAAAATGTCCTACTAGCAGTAGATATGGCAGTTTCTTATCCATTTTTTAAAAGTTGAGTAGCTATCTCCCCACCTTCAAATTCATGCTGGAGTATTCCTATCCGCCCTCATCTCCCCTTCTCCAGACCAGCCTCCAGAAGCATCTTCACCAGGTAAGAAGATGGTGACGTCTCCAGGGAAGCAGGAAGATGGCTCCAGATTATTTGGTTCAACCCCTATCTTCCTTCCATTTGATTCTTAAATCCTCTTTTACAACATTTTCACAACAGCGATTTCATTTTCTAAGCAGAGAGAACTAGCTATGTGTACCTTGGTTAAGTTTGAGTATGGGCCCACTGTTAAATATATTCTGGCACATGGAAAGGCAAAACCTTTGATCTTCAAACGGTGAGGGCCTCTGTGTGTCCAGCAAAGTGCTGGCTGCTCTGTGTATGCTGGACAAGACCAAGGAGAAGGACGATGAACAATTAACCTAGCACTTGACTGGTGGAAGAAAGTTCTTAAAAAGTTAGAAACTATGTAACTTTTACTGACATTCAGCATATGCTTATATAAACATAATACATTCCACATACATAAACATTTAGGTGAGGTAAGATGTATGTCTCAGATTTAATGGGGGCAGGAGGTAACACACTTTTGTCTTAATCCTGTATTTGAAGCATGGCAAGCAAGTGCTTTGGCTAGTTTTGAGCACATCTCATAACAATCTTCATCTCAAAGGAAGAATCCTTTTAAGAAAGTGTTGCAGGCACTGATTCAGAGCACTAAAGAGATTAAAATACGTGCTTTGTTGTTAAGTGCAAACATTTGTTGAAAGCTTTTACTTTTAAATCACTGATGTTAAGTATGAAACGAATGTGGAATTTACACACTTAAATGCCACAGATTTACTGTTTACATTTGTTTTAAAACAAACAGTGCTTTGCAAGCTACAACTTACACATACAATATAGTGTCAATCACACAAAAATGTGGAGGGAAAAAATCTCTGAAAATATAAATTGCTAATTATTAGAAAAAATTGCTGAAATTTTTTTAGCAAGCTAAGATAGTTATCATAGTAGTCTCCTAGCCAAGGGTCGTCATTCAGCAGCATTATCCTGATTCCTAAGATATTTCCACATTTTCCCCTAATCTGAGCTTTCAAAAATCGCTCCAATATACTGCTAGGCCGACCATTTGCTAAAAATTATCTGTAATTACCTATATAGGCCCTATAGTCTTTGTGAGTCAGCCGCTATAAAAAAAATAAAAAAAAAACCCACTAACAATATAAACTTCTCCCACCTGTCCTAATGAGATATGCTTGCTCCAAGCCTAGCTGGATTAATCACCAACACCCCACAACATCCAAACAAAACACACCCAGCTTAAAAGCAATGAAGCTTTGTAGAGCTCTAATTTCAATTACTTATCAAAAGGTCCCCAGCAGAAAATAATATGAAACTAAAACTAAACCAAAGTCAAATAAAAGTAGTGTGTGCTCTCAAATCAGGGAAAGTCGCAAGCAATTAGGTATCTGCAAAGAGAGAGAATACATGAGTGTAGGCACCTGCCCGACGATGGTGGCTTGTAAGGGGGATGGTCTCCATCCCACCGTCACCAAGAACTCACTACATCAATCACCCCACCTCCCCTACAACCTTAGATGATGGTCTCTCTCACAAGAAAAAAGAAAACAATCCATCAATGTATTTATTCTTCCTTTTTTCTCAAGCTTCTTCCTCGTCATCCACACATGGGGTGAAAATACTGGCTACGTCGCCAACCTCCACTCATTGCCACCCTCTCCTTTCCAGTCCCCTGAGACCTGACATCGACTTTCGCCTCCCTCCTAGAGTCCTCCTGTCAATTTCTGATGGTCACAACCAGGGTCTCCTCCGTCACCTTCTTCTCACCTGGGCTCCTTCTCCGAGATCATCTCATCCATTTTCACGGTTTTGCCATCACACCAATGGTGTCCAGTGAGCCTCGTTAGGCCTGTCCCCTCGCTAAAACATTAAATCCACGCTTCCAGCTTTGTACCTGGAATTCGTTTCCTAAGACTGCCATCAGAAAGCATCACACGCTGGGCAGCTGAAACCAACAGAAGTGTATTATCTCCCAGTTTTAGAGGCTAGAAAAGCCCAAGATCCAAGTATCGGCAAGGCTGGTTACTTCTGAGGGGAGGAGAGAAAATCTGCTCCCTGGCAGCCTTGGGCATTGCTTGGCTTGTAAATGCCGTGCTCCCGTCTTCACAGGTGTTCGCCCTGTGAGTCTTCATGTCATCTTCCACCTGTGTGTATCTGGACACTGGGCATATGGGATCAGGGCCACCTCAATGACCTTTACTTGATTACCTCTCTAGAGACCCTATTACCAAATAAGGTCACATTCGGAGGTCCTAGGGGTGAGGATGTCAACATATCTCTCAGGGGAGGCACAACTCAGTCCATAACATACCTCAAAATAAATATGTCCCAAAACAAACCCTACTGCTCTCCCCTAAAACCTTCCTGCCTCTTGATTTCCAAATTAACACCACCACCCCTCTTTGAGTCTCCTAAGCTCATCATTGTCTTTTTCCGGGCCTTATATCGAATCAGTTACAATCCTATAAAGCCTTCCCCCACAGTGTCCCTTAAGCCTCCCTGACCCTTTCCATTCCCACAACTACCACCCAAATTTAGACCTGAAGTATCTTGTACCAACTCCGTGGTGACTGTCTCCTAATAGGCTTCTCAGCTCCAGTCTCGCTCTGATCTCTCTATATCCCAATTTATCTTATAAATTGCTGCCACATTAATCTTCCTAACAGACAGCTCTGACCCATTTCCCTCCCGTGAGAGGCAAAAAAGAAAAAATGAGTAACTTCAAAGGCCCCCTCACCTTACAAATTAAGTACAAATCCCTGACCCTGGTCTCGAGGCTCCCTCACCTCTCCGGGATAACCACAGCCCATACACTTACATCATTCGTTCCTTCCTCAAACGTGTCCCCATGTGTTCCCTGCCTCTTTCCATCAGGTCCTGCCAAGGAAAGAGATCGCACTCTCCAGGGCTTAACTGAAGAGAGTCTAATGAAGGGTTCATTTACCAAGGAGTGGGCTTGGACTCTGAGCCAACAGAAGGTGGGATTTCTAAGGACCAGCAATTGTGGGAAGCTGCTACCAGCCCTAGATCTGAGGTCACAAAGAGAAGAAACAGCATTCCCAGCACCCATCAAGAGGAGGAGCCCCCCCGGACTTAGGGCAGGGCAGAGAAGAGCGGAAAATGCACCTGGGGATGGGGAAACAGAAGAAACACTGCCTCCACACACCGTCCCCCTTTTCACCCATCCTTCTTCCCACCCTCCTCACTCAAATTCATCAAAATCCCACCCATATTAGGGATGCTAAAGACAACTTTTTGAAAATAAAACCATGACTCAAACAAAAACAGAATGAACACATGTCAAAGACGTTATCAAATTCCTTCATTAAAGACCCAGTATGGTATCACAGCAGGTTCCAAGGAGACTCCAAAGAACACATGAATATAAGCCCGTCAGGAACACTGAGATGAATTAGCTCGGTAAGTGCAAAACCTCTCAATATCTACAACTGCATTCCATCAGACACAATTTGCATTCTGCCTAATCAAGAATCATTACCATCAGTATTCTACAACGTAACAGAGTTGTAAAACAGCTCAGAGACAAATGAAAAGCAGCGATAACCTAAATGGATGCGTGTGACAGGACAGCCACAAATTTTTTTTTTAATCGGCCCATTTACAATCTTTCACCATTCTTCCTAACAGAGGAAAAAAGGAAGGATGGGAAGGGGGAAGGAGGAAGGCAGGGAGGCAGGGAGGGAAGAAGGAAGGAGGAGGGCTTTGGCACCTGCAGGACCCTGGGCTTGCCAGCGACACCACTTACTCATTAATTGCCCTTGAACAAGTCATTTCACCTCTCTGCAACTCAGTTTCCTGATCTGTATAAATGCAATTAGCCGCTTTATAGACTAAATGGACTGTGCCGGGAATCAAATGAATTGCAGCCATCCTGCCTGAGCTGAATAAATAGTGGCCAAAAGACTCGTCCTTTCATTTTCCTTCTCTATGAAATCATGGGATTAGACCACGCTCCCTTGTTCCTTTTGAGCCTGAAAATTCGGTGACTGTAAATGCTGTCTCCTCCACAAAGCCTTGGAAAACCATACTTATGGACACAGATCCCTCCTCGGCCACTCTGTGGTAGAACATTTGCTTTTCCCAGATTCCCTACCCCACCCACAGAGACAGAATGAACTCTCTGAAGGTAGGAACAAGCTTGGGTATGAATCCCATCACCCAGCATGATGCACAGCTCATAGCAGGCAGGCAGCAAACATTCCAGAATGAACTGAATGAGCGAGCATTGGAGAAGGAAGGAGTTCTCTCCTTTCCTTTACCGGTTTTCGTATCCTCTTTTGTGTGAGCAGGACTGACTAGGTGGGATGACTTAGCAGGTGTTCCTGTGTGAGGCAGTTTTTTGTGGCATGAACAGGAAATTTACGCTTAATCATGACACCCCATTTTCAGGAGCTGATGGTCCCTTCACTGTCACAAAGAGGATGGCAGTGAAACCAGATTCCTTAAGCTTTTCTGACACTCATCAATCAAAAACATTTTTTCTTAGGTTTCATTTGTCTGGAACTCAAGAAAAAATGTTCTCCTGACATTTTGCTGAACCTACAAGCCAGGACAGGTAAGATGATCATAACTGCCAATTGTCGTGGTGCTCTTGAAGACACACCATGATAGACGTGTCCAGGATCAAAGGGGACTTAAGGGATAGTCTAAAAATAAGAAGAAAGGGAAAGGGTGCCCGGGATTGTTTCTGCCGCATTTTGTAAGAGCCCCAATCATCTCTCAATATGTTGTTCTTCCCTCAAAGGAAGGAAAAAATGGTGTTCTTTTCTATGGGCTCATAACTGTTGCAAGCCCCTGAAGTACAGTTCTTGGAAATATTCTCTTTTTAAAAGAGACACTTTGAAATGCGTTCACCCCTTAGCCTACTCCCCCAAATTTCAACTGTTTCAAAAATAAAATGAATTAAAAGTTTCAGAATCTGTACTTTTAGAGCTTGAGGTAGCATTTTATTGAAACTTTCATTCCTGCCTTACATGTTGTTGTACATTCTGGATTCTGGCTTTCGTGTTGTTTTCACTCTGTGCCTGACACTATCAAAATGTCAAAATCTCTGCTTTTACCGCCATTTATTCTTCCCTGCAGAGGTGGAGTTCTGGAGTCCCACATCATGTCCACGTTCATCACTCTTCACCTTAGGCCTCCCTGAATTTACAAAGAGCACAAGCCCACTGTGGTTCCAGCTACCTGGAAGGCTGAGGCGGAAGGATCGCCTGAGCCCATCAGGTCAAGGATGCGGGGCCATGAGAGTGCCACGGCATCCAGCCTCAGCGACAGAGTGAGACTCCGACTCAAAACAAAAAACAAAGAGCACAAGACCATAAGCTACTGCTCCCAAGATGATGTATATAAGGTTCCACTGTCTGGACCTCTCAACTCTATGGGGACTATGCTTCTTCTACCTCCACAGTGTCTCCTAGGTACCTGGGATAATGTTGCAAATGAAGCAGATAACCCATTCACACAACCTAAATTAAGATAACAATAAACTTTGCATGCAATTGCCCTATTCTGTATTTATTATCTAAAATACTGTCTCACAGAATCAGTTCAGTCGATTTCCACAAACATTAAACACAGGGCGATGTGGAGGATGTCCTGAGAGGCGCTGGTAATGTAAGTAATTCACATTCGATATCATAAAGTACCTTCCAGAAGAGAGAAGCAGGGCATCAAGTTTCCCCTTGCTTTAAAATAAATTCGTCTCCCATATGAGAGGGACCCATCTGTTCTGTAAGATCAAACAAGGGTTCTAGAGCCAGCCTGCCAGGATCTGAATGGCGGCTCCACTACTCTTATCAGCAAACATTGGACCACTGACTTAACTTCTCTGTGCCTACCTCTAGGGGGACTTTGTAAGGACTTCATGAGAAAACACACATGCAACACTTAGGGCAGACATACTAGATAGTAATGCATCGATGCACTTCTGAGAAATAAAGCCACCTACTGCTGTAGATAGGTCACCATAGAAAGCAGCTCTGGTCTCCCAACCCAGCATCAGACCAGAGAGATGGCTGCCCCTCTGGGCTGACACTGTGTTTGAGATCACAGTAACTTCTGTCAGCCTCGAGGCTATTCAAATGTGCCCTAAGAGTACCCCAGACAACCTTGAAAAGACTTGGATACCAGTTTCCCTGAACAGTGAGATGGTAAAGGTTTGTCTCTGGCCCTGATCCTGTCAAAATGGCATCTCACCACCAACTCACTCATGAGCTCTATAGCTTATTCCTTTCGGAAAAAAATCCTAATAAACATTTAAAAAAAAAAAAAACCCCAAAGCACTGGAAGGAGTAATTGAGACTGACAATTCACTGCTACCCATGAACTAATTTAACTGAATTTCACCTCGGAGTCAAAATATGATAAAAAGAAGTATGGAGTACTAGTTTTCATTCATGCGCGCGTGTGTGTGTATGTCTGTCTGTCGAAACTTTCCTCATGAAAAGTTTCTCTGCATATGAAATAAATACAAACTCCAGCAAAATCTAAAAGAATTTAAATCACAATCCCTTTTATTTTGACAACCAGAAACCTGCTGTGGAAAATAAGAGACTACAGCTTCTAATGGCTATAAACTCGGTGTGATATTCAGCATTCACTTTAACAATATCCCAATTTACTCAAGACCAATGATACGATTCTTCCTGTAATTTTTCTTTTTTCTTTTTCTCTTCTTGATCCTCTCAAAATATGTCTCCTTATTTTATATCTTCGGGCATGTATTAATATGAGTGAAATTCATGAAGCCAGGCTCGGTGGCTCAGGCTGTAATTCCGCGCCTTTGGGAGGCTGAGGTGAGTGGATTGATTACCTGAGCCCACGGGTTCGAGACCCGCCTGGGCAACTTGGCGAGACCTAATCTCTACAATAAATCCAAAAAAAAAAAAATTCATGGGTTCACAAGTATATTATGAATCATATTCTAAAATAAAGCCATTAAAATTTCCATTAAATGTAGAACAAATATGCAAAAACTCATTTGAAAATCCCAAAAGTTTGAAAGGGAAAAAGGTGCTCGCCATAGCGGGAAAAGGAAACTGGCCACATCGAGTCGTTCTTTCCACCACAGGGATGAGACGTGTGAGCCTGTGTCCCTCACTCTCTCATCACACCGGGTTTCCCCACACAGGAAGAACCATGTGTCCCAGTTAGCAAGTGGAGGCTCGCTCCTGCCTCAACCCTTCTCAGCCTGGCAAAGCCCTGCCAGCCTCTAAGCCCCCACAGCATTTCTGCTGTTGCACTCATTTTGCCCTGCACCTGCCTTGGCTCCGCAGCTAGATTTAAGGCTTCCTTCTGGTAAACTGGCAGATACGAATCATCATGGATGGACGACTGGGCCCCAGGTCTCCCCCAGCTCATGCGTCAGTGGCACTGGCTCTCTCTCTGTCCCCCAGGCAGGAAGGGGAGCTCTACTTGGGCAGTGAGCCCAGAGGGTACTGGTGCAGGTCTTCTGGACACTCCACATTACTCGCAGGGCAAGCCTTGGATTTCTATCTCATAGCAGCAACATCAGCACAGAACTTTTATTGGGCAATAGGAATCAGGAAATAAACCTTACACCTGGGCTTTGAGATTGATGTAACATTTTAGGAAACCCCCAAAACACGGGTCACTCTTCGCCAGTCACGGAAAAGGTAATGAGGAGAAGCCAGGAAGCACTTCACAGCTAAGACAATAGACAGGATTTGCAACAAAGTTACCAGGCGTTTAATGACTGAACCTGTGATTCTCCAGTAGGGGGATTTCCAGGGGACCCGGAGATCAATCAACATACATATTTCCAGTCCCAGGGAAAAGTTTTGTTATGCTCATCCCTCTGAGTGCTTTGAGTCTGGTTGACATTAACACGACAATATGAAACGAGCCCCTTGGAGACAACTAACTCCCCACTTTACTTCTCCTGAAAGAACCTCTATATGACCCCACCAATCTCAAGGTCACACAGCCACTTGTTGGCAGGGTCCCCATCCCAATGTTCTTTCCGTGATTCAGAAAAATAAAAGTAATGAGACCAAAGGGCTCCACTGGATGCTCCAGCAATGTCCCGAGAAGTCACCTCACTGCCTAGGAGCTGCTTGTTTAAAATACAAGTTCTGACTAGAACCCAGTACTTCTTTTGGGCAGCCCCAGTCACTCAGACTCAATGAATCCTTATTTATTCTCTTACTCTTCTTAGACTACTTGCTTCTATGACTATAACTTCTCACTCTTAAATCTCCCTCATAAGCCTGAGACTGGGTGTCCTCACCTATTGGTCCAGGAAGCCACTGTAGCCTCCCAAAGCAGCAATCATCAGTGTCTCTCCCCCCCTACACACCAACCCTCCAACTCTGCTGTCTCTAGAAGGGATCTTACTTACATTCTCCCGGCCCCACTATCTTCACCTACTTCCTTCATAATAGATTCTTTCTTTCTGCATTTGGACACATTCAAGTGATCTTCACATTGAACCAAAGTGGGGGGCGGGGGGGGGGAGATCTTTTCTCTTGTCTCAATCTTCTGCTTGCCATGACATTTCTCTCAAACGTGTCCTTGTCGCTAACACTGCGCTAAGCGCCATGGGAAACTGATGCCCCAACACGGTCCCAAGCCTCCCACAGAGCATTAGGAGACCGATCACAAATAATTGATCAAATGTGTGCAACTGACAGGGACGCTCAAAGGATGGTCAGAGAAAGGTGAAATAAGATCTGGCTGGTGTGATCCAAGAAAACTCCGTGTGGAACGGTTCAGCAAGGTTTCAAAAGGCAGGTTATAAGAGGTCATGAGCCAAGTAGAGAAGGGAGAATGGGTGTGACCTGAGGTGTGTGTGGAGGCGGTGAACACAAGGGTTTCAGGAGGATTGAAATGGCAGGCAGCGTCTAGGTAGGTCGCCGATTTGCTGGAGGGGGGAGGACCATGAAGGTTGAAACAGGGTCTGGGATATGAATGAGAAGGAAATGGTACATGAATGAAATCTAAATCTGAGCTGGACAGTAAAAAAGAAACACGATGGGATGGGATGACAAAGTAGATGCAAGGAAATGAAACAGAATTAAACAAATGTACTGAGTGCCTCCCGTGATCCAGGCACTGTAATATGTTTTCACACAAGTCCTGTCATGTGATCTTTAAGAATCTGAGACGCGCAATATTACCTTGATGTTGCAAGGGAAGCATAAAGGAATGTTCCTGAGTCCAGAAAGTTAGGCACTGGTGGATTCGGGCCTCAAACTCAAGTCTTCTGAAGGTCAGGATCATACTGGTTTCTAAGCCAGAGCCAGAAGTGGGAGTACCGGTGACCAACAGAACCACTAGGGAGAAGAGTCACCTAGGGAACCTAACAGGTGATGAGCTTCAGATGGTGTGTCCAGAGACTGAGAGGAAGGAGGGAAGTCCAAACAGAGGCCTGAAATGAGAGCCCGGGGCCGTCTGATCTGTGGTGGGTTTCTCCTACAGGCAGGAGTAGCTTTGGGAGGGTTTCTTTCATCGTTCTGCCTCTCAGAAGTAGATGAAGTCATTGCTAAGTCTTTTCAAACTCAATGATATGAAAGATTTCAGATTTTGTGACTTAGCTCAAGACAGCAGAAAAGACAGAACAGGAAACAGGACAGAATCTTTTGGGAGAACCACAATTTGAAGTGGAAGTGAAAAGCACCATGAAAAAGCACCAACAGAAATGTCAAGAAAATACCCCAATTGTGCCATGTCTCCAAAGCCAAACAGAGTAGCTTCACAAAGGAGGGTCAAGTCAGTAGAGCTTGAGAAGGGGGTCTAAGGGAACAGGCACGGAGAAGGACATTCAGATGTGACAAGGAGAAGGTTCCTAGTAACGTCCAGAAAAACGGTCTTCAGAAGGAAGAGAAGCTAGAAAATTACATGGAGCGGGGAGACAAGCAGCAGGAAGAGACTGCATTTGGAGGAGCAGAGCAGCTAAAGAAGGCATCAGGTGAAACACAGAAATTGTAAGATAGGAGAAGTTAGCAAACCACAAGAATAAGTGAAGAGAGAGCATATATCGATAGGAATGCTTATAGTGTATGATGGGAAGCCAGCATGTATATATATACATTTACATATATACACACACACACACAATGTCTCTGTGTGTGTGTGTGTGTGTGTGTGTGTGTGTGTGTATATATATATATATATCTGTAAATGTATATATATGATGGCTTCCCATTCTGGACCAAGGTCTAGACCATATGAAGAACTGTAACTTTAAAAGGAGAAACGAAACCTCCTTTTCAGTGGCTGGAAGGACAAGAGAGCAGATTTGGGCAGGGACTCCTGCGAAGGTCAAGTTAAGGATAAAATGGGACAAGAAGGTTTAAATCAAATCTATAAAGAACGATGTGCTGATAAACTATAATTCCGCTGAGATGTTCGTAAACTTTGCACTCCTCTATGCTGCTAAGTTGGGGTGTGACACTGGGCCAAATCATTTTGGCTCTCTGAGCTTCCGTCTCCTTATGTGCAAAATCAGAGAGGCAGGAGTAGACTAGGTAATGTTTTATAAAGGTCCCTTCCTACCCTACGTCCTAGAGTTATATATGTTTTCCCCTTCTAATGAGACCGTGCCATCCTCTAAATTTGTTCTTTGCAATTATAGTTGCAAACCATGTGTCGACTTATTTTGAATGCGTCCTTAGCACCTCATAGCACGCCACGCATACAGAAGGTGTTCAACAAATGCTTTTCTGAATTTAAAAAACGCCCATAAGGTCAAAGTCCCCAGAGACAGATGTGTCTTCCTCATCTCTCTCCCAAAGGCTATCCACAGAAGCACAGTTACCCAGCACTGCTGGAGTCCTTTCTAGGGTAATTCAGCTGTGAATTTAAAAAAAAAAAAAACTTATCTAAAGCCAAAGTACAAGTAAGATTGAATGTCAAGTAAATTAGTGCCCTAAGTGTTTTAGATCTTGCCCTACTTGCCAATGTATACACACCAACGTTTAAGTTTAAAAAAATAAGAAGAAGAAGTCTGATGACGTAAGTCCAGCTGGGCATTCCATCAGTTCCTTGGAAAGATATCGTAGTGCAAATCTATCTAAAGCTCCTCATGGCTTCATAACCAAGGAAGCAAAGAGCGCAGCCTTCTACTGCTCACTTAGTCTTTTCCTTCGTGCTGTGACGTGCCTACAACTGAGAAAACGACTTGGGTATCCTGCTTGCTATAAACCTGGAACATACCTGGACAGCTAATCTCCTGGAAAGAACATGATTAGCTCAAGATTTGAGTTTTAGTCCTAGTTCTGCACTGCTGAGCACTGAATTCATACCACTGACCTTCCTGGACCTCTACAAATGAGGGCTAAACATTCCTGCCCAACCTATCTCACAGTGCTGTACACTGGCATCCATACTTCATAATTATCACTATTAATTGCTGAGTACTTGTTAAGCACTGAGAAGAAATCCATAGTGAAATAGTCTGTTGTGCGAAGGAAGACAGGAGGAGAGCTGCAAGCATTCCTATCAGAATAATTTTTGCAGCCAGGACTAAGTTTTAAGTCTCAATTTATGCATAAACACAAAACTACATATACAGTACACCTCAAGAGTAACTCAACCGTGAAAGAAAGCAACTCACAAATGAAAGAAAGGCAAAGTATTTAAAAAAAAAAAAAAAAACTCCACCAAGGTCATTTTATATCATGGTTTTCCTAAAGTCAGGGGAATGCCTTTTATAACATTCTATAAGATTGCGTGAAAAAGAAGAATGTAACTAAAAAAAGCCACATTTTTAAATACCAAATGACAGTCCCTCGCTACAATGGTAAGTTAGTAAAATTGGTAAGATAAAATAAACCACACATCCCAAATCATGGCTATGTTTGGATATAACAGTGAACAAATCCATTATAGGCTGAGGGCTTATTTTATGATAGGGTTTTTCCCACCACATCCAGAGTTTACACAAACATATTTTCAACCTCTTTCAAAGATAAACAGATCAGAGAGGGCCTGCTTCCATCTAGAGGGAGAGCCACTGAATCGAAGTTGATCATCCATCTACATAACCATTTGGAAAGAAGGTAAGCAGACACACAGGCAATAAACTGCACAATGGAGAAGAGTTGAGAGGCCAACCAGTGACAAAACCCTTCACAAACAAAGGATTAATTTACAGCAGCAGACGTAACTCGTGGATACAGTCCATTAAACACTTCACCTCTACCTCCCTGAACAGTGATCTCAGATGTCTTCTAGAAAAAGAAAAGGAAAGAAGCTTTCCAGGGACGGTAGAAAGATGCCTCAAAGTCCTGTGGTGCCGAATACACATCCAATACACAATTATTTGCTCGAGACCATAATTAGGATGTTCTAATCAGAATATATGAAATGTCTGGTCCACCTCACCGTCACGTTGTCTTAATGGCTGTTTGGCTTTCTTTTTCTATGCACAGCAGCATCCATTGCTAACAAGAAGTCTTCAATTGACAACCAAATTTATCAAGATGTACAGATTCCTAATCCTCCTTGGGCTATTTTTGCTTAAAAAAAAAGAAGAAGAAATAACTCATATTCACAAAACTGCACACAACAGAGGAACAAATGCCCCAGAAAAAAAGAGACGAATGTAATGTGGGAACCCCATTCACTTTTCTGAACCATCAACATTCTCAGGGTAAGAGAAAAAAATGGAAGAGATGGAACATAATAGAGGAGCTGTGAAAGGATTTGAGAATTTCCATATAAAACTGTAAAATCATGAGGAAAAGGCATGTCTTCCTTTCAGATATTAATACAACAAAAAATAAATAAATTCATAAATCCCCCTACTCCACCATGCTGCCTCCTTCAAGGTCATTTATCATCAGCACAACCACCTACGGACGTTTTGTTAAAAGAAAAATCCCAGCCTAGGACTGCCAGATCTCTACCCAGGACCCACTTATCAAAGGTGTTGCTGCAGCTGACAGGCAGCCGCTGAGTGGCAGAGAGTTCACATTACTTTATATGTGCAAAACCCCGTCAGCCAGCACGTTCCCTAGGTCCCCATTAAGCATTCTGATAACACCACCTCCATGAGCTCAGCTTAACCGTTAAGCCTGCAGGAAGCCCCTGAGTGCCTGAAGCCTACCAACATTTCCTAGCTAATTTTAACCCCATGGAGTTTGATAAAAACTGAACTGAAAAATTATACAACAACTAAATATTTCGTCCGCCTGAATAAAAGGTTCTATCGTTTCGAGAAAAATCTAATGTGGCTTCAATTACTTTTTTAAAAGCCTTACAGACAACATTCCACTGAAAAAATAGACAAACTGTATGATTAGCAGGTTTCATGTATTTCCCATGAGCAAGATATCAGTGGACAGGTTCTTCAGAGCCCAGTCTTGAGCCAATAGTTCCTCCAAAGGCATATGCAATGGTGCAAAACAGGCAGCTACTGGATTAGATCATTCACCATCTGATGCGGACCCTGGATTTTATCCTTTCCAAAGCTTTCTCCCATTCCCTCTAATGCACAAATGACTGCCCTCTCCCTCCCCCCCCCAATAAAAGAGGAGGAAAAAGAGCAAAAAAGGGGGGGAGAGGGAGTCCTTAACAACGTTCCTGTACAAATTTACTGTTTTCACTTGTTTAAACCTCAAATCCATCAAGACGATCTCACACCTAAAAGTTACTATCTGGTTAATATTTCAAAATTCAGCCATCGCTATGTGGTTATGGAGGTAACTGTAACCGGGAAGGGGATAACTCTTTCACGGCTGAGCAAAGAAGTACCAGCAGAACCTGCAGTCGTAGGTTGGGGAAGTCTGGGATTCCTGGAAGGGAACATCCGTCGGGAAAGGAGGACGGCAGGAGAAGGAAGCACTGAAAGGATGCTCACTAGGTTATTCTTATCACGAAGTTGGAGCATTTTCGTTTGTGGGGAGGCTCTCCAGTCCCGGCTTCGGGGCGAGCACGGCCTCGGCCTGGGCAGTATCTGCAGTGTTAGAACAAATCCGAGGGAGGAGCAGTGCCAAGAGGTACTTAAGGAGAAAGAATTGTATCGGTGCAGAGCCAGCCTTTCCCTGCCTGCCACCCGGGGTGGAAATTCCGGGCAGCCACCCTGTCCTTACACACACACACACGCACACACGCACACACGCCACTTTGCTGCACTTGGCATGCAATCAGCCAGCATTTAGAGAACGACACGTCCACGACGCACCCCGCACCGCGCGCGCACACACTCGCTTCCCGTGCCTTCCACGCTCCGCAAGCGGCCACAGCACACCCCCCCGGACAGCGCCAGCCCGGGGAACCGCGGGGACCACGGAGGGGACTCCTCCCCGCGCCTCGCTGCTCCCCGACTTGGGGGAAATCTCCGGGCAGCCCTGCGCCACCGCCCCCGCCCGCGGCCAGCTGCGGCGCACGCTCGGTGGAGTGAGCGAACCCACGTCTTCGCTCCGAGGCGGCGCGCGGGTCCAGCCCGAAAGCCCGAGGAGAGGCGCGGCGGCGGCATCCCCGCGACAGTCCCGGGGCCACCCGGCTCCGGCGGCACCCCTCCCCGGCCGCGGGGGAGGACCGAGCCCGCCACGCGGCAGGCCGGACTGGCCGAGCCTCCTCCCGGCTCCCGCAGCTCGCGGCGCGGGTCCCGGGCGCCCAGGTCCGAGCCCGGGCTCCCCGCGCTCCGTCCGCGGCTCGCCCCCCGCGCGCACGGACACGCACACCCGCACGCGCCGGGGATGCCGACGCCCCCCGCGTCCCCAGGGGCTCCCCGCCCCGCCCGCGCGTCCCCGCCGCCCGCTGTCACGCCGCCGGACCCGCCGGCGGATGGCTGCCCGGCGCCCCCTCCCCGGGAGGGCGCGCGGCGCTTACAGTTCGCAGGAACTGGATCTCGTCCTCGCCCTCGCCCCCGTCGGCCATGGCTCCGCGTCTCCCCGCCGGGGCCGGCTCCTGCGCCCAGCGGAGCCCGGAGGCGGCGGCCCCTGGCGCGGCCGGCTGCTTCTGCCGCGGGGAGCCGGGGCGCGCGGGGGCCGGGCGCCGGGCGGTCCCCGCCGGCGGCGCGGGGGAGGCGGCCGCGGACGCGCGGGCGCGGGCGGGGGCGGCCGGGGCGCGGGGCCCCCCCGCGCCGCGCCGTGCGGGAGCAGGCGGCCCGGGCCGAGGACGCGGGCAGGCGGCCCGCACCCAGCCGCGCGCTCCGGCAGCCGGCGCTCCGCTCGGCCCCGGCTCCTCCGAGCGAGTGCGCGGAGCCCGCGGAGCCGGGGCGAGTGCCGCGGCGGGTGGGGGCGGGGAGTGGGGGCGGGCGCGCGGGGAGGAGCTCGCGGGCTCCCCGCGGCTGCAGGTAATCCGCAGCCGGCTGCTCCGGGCCGCCAGAGCCGGGGCCCAGCGCCGCTTACTGGCCGCGCGGGGTATCGGGCGGAGGCGCCCGGCCGCCGCGCAGCCTTGCACCCGCGCCCCCCGGGGTCCCCGGGCGCACCCACCTGTCCCCGCCCGCCTTAAGCCCCTGACGTGGCGCTTCTGCCCCCGGGCCTGGGCCACCCCGCTGGCCGCCACGGCACTTCGGGTCAGGGACTTCAGAAGCCCTTCGCGAATCTCCAGGTAAAGGTTACCCAACCCGCTCCTTGAAACCTGGGCTACCTGTATTCACGGTCGGCCTGGGAGTTCTTCAATATCTAGTTTTAGGGTACCGTGCTTTTCATAGATCATCCATACAGAGAGCGTGGTTTGGGGGCACAGAATTTTAACAAATTATGCAACAAAAATAAATAGTGAGCGCCTATGCCAAACAGTGTGGTACGAAACAGACTCTGGAGTTTGTAGTCCAGATGAGAGAAAGTGCCAGCCTTAGTTGAACAAGGAATTGCAGTAAAGTCGGGGACTGTATCCGTAAGTTGGAAGCACTGGGTGTCTCTGAACTCAGACTATGGTACCCATTATCCTTGCGGAGAGAAGAAATTCCAGCATCCCACCGCAGATAACCGTCTTGCTTTCGTGATCCACCATGCAATAGCCCACCAAATCCCCACTTCACAAGCAGCTGTGACTAAGGAAATGCAGGGTCTGAGATAGTTTGGACAAGAAAGCATTCATCTCTTGTTCCTAGTCCGCATCTCTTTCATCGTGCAAAGTAAAGTTTTCAAATGTCCTCCTACAAAGTGCAGAAGCCGTAAAGATCTTTGTATCCGTTTACCTAACATTACAGGTTCTGCAGAATTTCACTCGTCACTAAAACCTAGTAAACCTATGCAGCTTACATTTTATTTTTAGCATTCATTAACTTTGTACTTACTGGGCTAGGTTTTGTATATTTCCAGGAGAATGAATACCATAAACAATATGTCTATAAATACTCTCCCTCCTGGACTAGCAACGTTCTGCCCTGTCTTATGGAAGTGCTCTAGTCATCTTACCTAAAAACCTGACATATTCCTTTATCCATGACTACTAACCAAGTCTTCAACCATTATTATTTATGTGAATTTCTACTCTTAGGAGTGTCTCTAAATGAGCAACCAGCGAGCTCACCAAAGAGAAAGATAAAAGTCCTCTATGAGCAATGACTGCATTCTGAAATTGACTCATGATCTAATGTTAAATAATTTGATCTTCCAAATTTAGAACATACCAAATTGACCTTTTTAAGAATTTTATTCAAAACCGTGCACAGAAAGTTTCTTAATTACTCTATTCTATAGAGTAAAATAATATAAAAATAAATAATGTAAAAGCTCTTACTCACCAGTTTTTCATTTTGGCATTTTAACTAGGCTGTAAATGTTTCTAGCAAGAGTTATATTTATTATCCCTTTAATTCCTTCAACATAAGTAGAATAATGCTAAATGGCCTAGATGCTCAGTGGCTACTAATCACCGTATCCCATATTCAACAACAAGTAGACACAGAGCAGAGGATATTTATAAAACATATCATTTATGTGTAACATTTTTACTTATGATTTTTTTTAAATTTAACCCTTTTGGATGATTTAGTTTAGTTATAATTTCCTATTTTTTCTTATGTTGGACAATTGTAATAAGAAAATTTGTTTCAAAATGTATGGACTTTAAAACACAAAAGTATAAAACTATGAAGTTTATGGACTTCTAATCTTTATTTTTGAAAAGGAGAACTAAAGCAAATATAGCAAGTGGTTTAGTATTGATGGTGGGTATATGAGTGTAATATTATTTTTGTTACTCTGATGCTCTGATATATTTCATAATATATAACTTAAGATCATTTTTACAAAAAAAAGGACTTCAACGGAAAGCTATGGAAACTTTTTACTTACAATATTTTTTTAATATAACTGCTTTGGGTGGTTTAGTTATAATGTCCTACTTCCTTCTTCTGTTAGACAATTGTAGTAAGAAAGTTTGTCTTCACATGGAAAGACCATAGAATGAGAACTAATCTCACAGTCTATACAAAATGTATGGTTTTGCTGCACAGAACTTCAACAAGTTCTTTGAACAAATATTAAATGAGCGCCTGTGTCAGACAATGTGATACAGGATAGACCCTGGAGTCTGTACCCTAGATTAGAAGGGCAAGAATTAACTACAAAGAACTGCAGCAAAGTTTGTAAAAAAAATGTAATTTTAATTGAGAAAGAAATACAATTTGGATAGAGCTTAAAGTTTGTGTTGAGTGTCTTTTTTTCTTTTTTCATTAGAAAGGATCTTGCTCTGCCACCTGGCATGATCATGGATCACTGTAGCCTCAAATTCCTGGGCTCAAGCAGTTCTCCTATCTCAGCCTCCCAAGTAGCTAGGACTACAGGTGTGCACCACCACACCTGGATAATTGGTTTTAATTTTTGCTAAGCATGAGGGGTCTCACCGTGTTGCCCAGGCTGGTCTTGAGTTCCTGGCTTCAAGCAGTCCCCCCACTTCAGTCTCCCAAAGTACTGGGATTTTAAGCATGAGCCACCACACCCAGTCTATTCAGTGTCTTTAATTCTTAATGTAGACTTATGTTGAAAGGAATTTGAGACATAAAAAGTAGACATTTTTCACAGGCACAAAACTATAATTCATTAAATAGAAAAAAAAATTGCTTGTTTAGAATTTTCATAGGCATCCAGTACTTGATATCTATGTGTCTTATAATTGTTATAAAAATTTTCTTTTTTTCTAAATGCATGTTATATATAATAGCTTATTATGCCTTTTGCTATTAAAATGTGTAATCTTAATATTGTTTTAGTGGAATCTTTCAATTCAATAGATAACACTCCACTTTAGAGCTTTATTAATTATAATATTAGAAAGTTTAGAGGATGACGTGTCTACATTTTTTACTCTAAATTTGGGGAGTATTTTATTTTAGGGCCAACTTTATATTCTGCAAGATAGGAAAAGAATTACATTTTCTTTTTTTAAATTGAGAGTTTTCTGCAGTTATCTAATTAAGAATGGGCCAACATAACCCATTATTCACTTGCAGGACTCTAGACATCCTTAAGTAAGAAAAAATTAAGACAAATGTAAGATTTTTCATTTTGATTTACAACTTACTAAGCTCCCCAATAGTGTACGTGAGCTTAAAAAATTAACTTCCTCCTTGAAGCTGCTACAGAAACTCAGCTAAAATATTCAGTGTTATTATTTTAATTAAGCTTTTAGTTAAGATCATATAGGATTGCCTGAGCCCATGGTTTGAGACCAACCTGGGCAACTTGGCGAGGCCTCGTCTCTATAATGAATCATGAAATGAGCAGGGCATGGTGACATGTGCCTGTAGTTCCAGCTACTTGGAGTCTTCCAGCTACTTGGAAGGCTGAAGTGGGAGGATTGCCTGAGCCCAGCAGGTAGAGGCTGTGGTGGCCATGAATGTGCCACTGCACACCAGCCCGGGCAACTCAACTCAAAAAAAAAAAAAAATTATATAAATTAAAGACCTTATTACTGATGTGAAAGTCTCTGGAATTGTCATTAGATCATCACAAAATTAGGATTGGAGAGGCCCTGACATCCTGCGATTTAGCCCATTTCTTGTCAACTCAGATTTCCAGTTTCAAAATCTCTAAGGAACGTTTCATACATTTCTTCTTATCCCATTTCAGAACTCAAACCAAAATTTTTGAAAATTTCCACTTAATTTACATCTTTATTACATGTATTCTAAAATACTATAATTCTGACGTGCACCTGTCCTAGAAATAAGTCTCTAAGGAGCTTATCACAAGCTGGCCCGAGTCTCTGAGTCTGCATTAATGCAAGGTGACCAGACATGGTATCACAAATGATGATTATGATGATGAAGGCTCCTTTATTGAGCATTTACTATGCTCCAGGCACTTTCATTTCTTGTTTCTCTTTGTCTTCACAGCAATACCATTTTAGAAAAAGGGAACCAAGGCTTAAAGAAGTTAAGTGAGCCGGCCAAGATTACGCAGCAGTAGTGTGGTAAGGCAGAGGTCTAAGGACTCCAAGCCTGAGCTGTTTATCATGATTTTTTGCTACTTTCCTTACCTCAACCCAGAGTGGAAAGCACAGAAAAGAGTCTAGACTAGCACGAACTAAAAAAGGCTCTGGCAGCCCCGGGAGATCTGTCCCTGGTTTCAGGCCAAACCGGGTCCTGCTAGCTCTTGGAATGCCAAGTACGTTCTGGAAAGAGACAAGGATTACTACGTATTCAGAAATAAAATCCAATTTATGCCTTTCTCCACAGTTTGGATTCTTAGGGGAAATCACTTTTTCAAGACTTGAAGGTTATTCATCACTATCTCATCAGTTCCTTTAAAATCGTGAAGCCTCAGACTATAATTAGTATTCTGGTTTCCAGAGTCAGGACTGAACCACGTAAAGATGATAGCAGTAAACATGTTCTACCTCTCGGGATCAGAGGAGCCCTTGACGCCACAGAGAGGGGTGACCCTAGGTGACCCTACAGAAGTTGCTAATGACAGTAGTCCCCTCTTAGTCTCCTCTTATGCACAGCTTTGCTTTCTGTAGTCCCAGTTACTTGCAGTTCAAAGATATGAAATGGAAAATTCCAGAAAAAACAATTCCTAAGTTTTAAACCGTGTGTCGGTCTGAGTAGCATGATGAAATCTCGCGCCGTCTCTCTCCGTCCCACACATGAGGTGAGTCACCCCACTGTCGGGTGTATCCATGTTGTCTGTGTTTCCCACGTGGTCAGTAGCCATTTCAGGTATCAAATCAGTGTCATGGTATCACACTGCTTGTGTTCAAGTCACCTTTATTTCACTTCATAACGGCCCCAAAGTGCAAGAGCATATTGCTATAATTATTCTTGTAATTTCATTACAAGTTATTGTTGTTGTTCATCTCTCACTGTGCCTAATGCATAAAGTAAACTTAAACACAGGTAAGGCTGGGCGCAGGTAGAGGTGCAGGTTTCTGAGAAGATGTGAATCCCCCAGCCACTGAGATGGCCTAGTGGCTTCGCAGATAGGTCATCACGACTGTCACACGTCTCCTATGGCAGATCTTCATGGTCTGCCTATTTCTTGGATCCAAAACCCGATCACCATTTTTGATTCACCCCTCTTGTTCCCCACCAAATATCAGTGTCTTTTTAGGGGTCAAAAGACATCTTTCTGAGTCTTGTCTTTATGTTCCGGATTATTTCACTAACTTCGTAACTAATCTTTCTGTTTCTTGTCCTTTTCCAGCGTGAATCATCTTCCCGACTCCCACCAGACTAGCCTCCCCTAACAATACTTCCGTCATGCTACTTCCCTGACCAGTAAGGACTGGAGTCATTGAAAGATGGCGCCCGGATGCCTGCCAGGCTGTGCGCAAACCCCTCAGCCTGGCATTGGAGGCCCTCCAAGATACAGCCTTCAGCATACCTTTTCAATATGTACTTTCAAGTATTCCCCTATTTTGGCTCTCAACCAGACTTATGTTCTTCAGATAAAAAGTGTGGGCTACTCACCCATGCCTCCTCTTTTGCAGTTTCTTTGGCCACCTGGAGCCGCAAAATCCTGTCAAAATCTGCTCCATCCTTCAAGGACTTGTTCAAAGCCCACTTCTGAGCTTTGATTCCTCTGGCTTCAGATTGTAACTCCCTTCTGTGAGCCACAGCCCTTCAGCCTGCCTGGTCTGAGAATGTAGTAATTTGTTTAAGGGTAGTGTCCTCCAAATGCACCAATCGCTGCTGCCCATAGGCAGAAGCAATGTGGCTACTCTGTGTGTGTGTATGTGTGTGTGCGCATGTGTGCGTGCGCGTTTGTGGTGTGTGTGTGTGTGTGTGTGTGTGTGTGTGTGTCAGAGTCTCACTCTGTCACCCAGGCTGGAGTGCAGTGGCATGATCATGGCTACCGCAGCCCAAACCTGCTGGGCTCAGGTGATCCTTTCACCTCAGCCTTCCACGTAGCTGGAACTATAGACATCTTCCATCCCTCCTGGCTAATTTTTTGATTTAGTGTAGAGACAGGGTCTCACCATGTTCTCCAGGCTGCTCTCAAACTCCTGGGCTCAGGCATCCTCTCACCTCGGCCTCCCAAAGTGCTGGGATTATAGGCATGACCCACCAAGTTATCTAAAGAAGATAACAGAGGGGCAGTTTTGTAGATAAATGGTCAGGAAAGGCATCTCTGATCAACTCACATGGCAACAGTGACTTGTATCAAGCGAGGGAATGAGTCTCGTGGCTAACTAGGGGAAGAACATTCCACAAGAGGGACAGGTATGTGCAAATGTTTGAAGACCAGCAAGAAAGTCAGGACAGTGCAGTAGGCAGAGCAAGGGAGGACAGGGGAGGATTATGGATGGTGAGGTCAGGGAGGCAGTGAACCCAGTAGACATCCTGTCCATTTTCAGTGGGAGCATCCATTGCAAAGGGCCTGGCTAACTCAGTCAGGTTTCAGTGAGGCCAGTTGGTTGCCCAGTTTAACATCTAACCTATGCTATCGACTTGAGAAATGGCTAAAACAATGAACCCTTGTTCATCTGCTCTCGGGAATCAGGACAAGGCCATGGTGGTAAGTGTGGGCTTTGAAGCCAGGCAAGCAGTTCAAGTCCCTTCCTTGCCATTTACTGGTAAGTTACTTAACTGCCTAAACCTCTGTTTCTCTGGGTATGAAATGAGGATAACAAGAGTATCTCATGAGGTTGTTGTGAACATTAAGTGAGATAATGCATGGAACTTGCAACGCACGGTGCCTGGAATAAGGGCACACCCATTAACTTGCATGTGTGTGTGTATGTGTGTGTGTATAATTGCGACTCCTGCTAAATTTAGAACTGAAAATCTTTATATTATCTAAAATACAATCAATCAGATTGTTGTTCAGTACAACAATTTTGCAAATATGTATTTTTATAATTTTTTCCATTATTTTTATTAATAGGAAAAGCGTTTCTTCAATAAGTTCTCATCTAGAAAACAAACACACTCACTTCCCAGTAAATACCCCACTGTCTTTTAGATTTTTTTGTTGTTAAAATTAACTGAGACCTAAAAAAAAAACAAAAAACAGGGGCTCAAACAACAGAGGAGATTGTTTCTCTCATGTAACTGTCTGAAACTAGGCAGTCCAAACCTGGTATCATGGCTCTGTGATGCTATCAATGTTTCATACTATTACTGTCTCTCAGTTCCGTCATCCTTAGTTCATGGAATCAAGTCTCCCTGTTGCAAATGCTTGCTGCCACAGAAGCCATCAGATCTAGATGAGAGCAAGAGGTGGATGGTGGGACAAAGAAGGCCTGCCATATGAGTTAACTCACCATTTAAGCAGCTTTCTTGGAAGTCCCACCAGTAATTTTCACTTCTATCTCATAGGCCAGAATTTAGTCACCTATCTTTATAAGAAAGGCTATGAATACAGGGATGAGGGGAATGGGGGCAAAAAAACAGAATTTATTTATTAAAAAATGTTTATTTATTCTTATCTGTTTCAACTTCAGTCACCTCCAAAGTACTCTCTGTTTGATGCAATGCACGTAGCAAGATGCTTCTCCACTGCTCAAAGCAGTTTTTGAACTCATCAGTTTTGATGCCTTTTAGTGCTTCGGCCGTTTTTTGTTTCACCTCTTCCACATTGGCAAAACATTTCCCTTTGAGGACTTTTTTTCACCTAGGGGAACAAACAAAAAAGTTGCTCAGGGCAAGATCGGACCAACGGGGAGAGTAGGCCAGGGGGTCATGCCAATTTTGTTTAAAACTGCTGAATGCCCAGCACAGTGTGGGCAGGTGCATTGTCATGGTGGACAAAACCAGTCCCCTGTTTGCCACGGCTCAGGACGTTTCTTTCACAAATCGTGCCTCAACCTTCTTAAAACTTTCTGATAAAAACTTTGATTGACCCTTTGGCCTGGAGAAACAAATTCTGAGTGCACAATCCCTCCCACATCAAAGAAACAAATACTCCTTGCTTTCACATTTGACTTAACTTAGGCTTTTTTGGGTCGTGGGGAGGTGGCAGTTTTCCATTGGCTAGGTTGCTCTTTTGTGTCAGGGTTGTAGCAGCAGTACCAACATTCATTCATCTCTGGTTATGATTTTGGAAAAAATTCAGGATCAATTTCCAACTCTCCTTCAAAGCACGGCAAGCAACCAAGCAACTGTCTCTTTGTTCAGGCATGAACAAGCGAGGCACGAATTTTCAGACAAAATTCACTGGCAGGAGCTCCATGACACCCTAGTCAATTCCACAAGTTTATCAATAGTCCGACGGTGGTCTTCCAAGATGACTTGATGAATTCTTACCAAGTTTTCTTCGGTTCTGCTGGTCAAAGGATGCCTAGAACGAGGTTAATCATCCATCGGTATTTCACCTGGTTTAAAATGAGAAAACCCTTCGTAAACTTGTGTTTTACTCAGAGCAGCCTCTTTGTAAGCTGCCTGTAGCATAACAACCATTTCTGCCGCACCTGTCCCCAACAGCAAACAAAATTTCATTGCTGCATGTGGTTCATGTATATCACCCATCATGAAATGGGCAAATGCACTGAAAGAATTGCCAAAAAAATATTAATTCTCACAACAACTCTAGCTGGTAGGGTGGACTGATGCCGATGGGCTCCTAGAATACTCACCTAGCAGGAGAAGCCTGAACTACTACAAGGGGCCTGCCCTCCAAAAGATAATTCCGATTTTGGGGGGTTCCCCCTTGCATATAGGTTTTAGCTGGTTGCATTGCTACCCTCAACAAAATTAGGACTCTGTTGGCAAAAAAAAAGGTGAACATTCGATAGGCAACTGACAGATATGGCCTCAACCTTCTTACATTGTCTTTCATATGATACATGTACATAATATGTTATGATTTTATGGTTAAAAGGGTGGTCTCAAGAATATCTGAAGAAAAGAGATACATTTTGCATCTTTCCTTAGTCTACAAACGGAAATACTTTGGGCATCCCTCAAAAGTCTAAAAAAATTAATTGTATAATTTACTGAAATAGCCTCCTTTGTTTTCATCTTCTGGTTAAATCAAAGTTTCCTGTCAGAGTTTGAAGCTGCAGTGAGCTATGATTGCGCCACTGCACTCCAGCCTGGGCAACAGAGCAAGACCCCATCTCTAAAAAAATAAATAAATAAGAGTTCCTGTCCTATATCTTGAACACCTCCATATCATATATTGGATTTTGGTTTTTGTTGTTACTACAAAGTCATACCACATTCTAGCTTCAACTTGATTTAACTATGAGACCCATGTGTCTGGGACAGAGGTGAGTCAGGGAAAATCGTGGGTTACACACACAGCTAACACTGTAATGCTTTGTGAAGGATTTAAAATCCAGGAGATTCTTGACACTGACTTATACAGTGCTTCATTGGCTCCAAACCAAGTAACAGTGTTATGATACAAATAGAATTCTGTTTCTTAAAAAAATTTGTCATTGGATGTCATTCTCACAGTGACATTTCCAAAGGTAAAGGACTAAGGAATGTGAGTTGGAAGAAAGGAGCCATATGTGAATTAGATCCATGTGAATTTTCAGTCTCAGTGTTGCAATACTTGGCAGAATTCTGTACTCACACTTGGGGTAGCAGGTGTACGGAGCCACCCGTGGGAGCTCAGTTCAGCCATGAAGGATGAGGTTGCCCAAACCAATACCGTCTCCTTGGTGCATGCTGTGTGCTCATGAGAGCTGAAGGCGGACACCAGGACAGACCCACCCTGAAGCCCCACTAGAAGGCTTTCCAGCTGACACCCTGGTGCCAAACCATTCATTCACTCAGCATTGCATCTGCCTGGCTGTGTTCTCTTCCTGGAAACAGAGTAAACAAGGTAGGACCTGCCTCCTAGAGCTTACAAAGTGCACGGTGCAGGCAGGCAAGTGCTACGACGGGTTCATAGGATGGGGAGGAGGGGGAAACAGGACAGGGAAAGCCATCTGGGAAATAGTCCTTGGAGCAAGTGACTTGCAAGCTAAAGGATAAGAAGGCATCATCCAGATTTGGAGGGGGCTGGGCCCTGGGGAGAGCAGGGGTCCTCGTGAGTAGAAAGTATAGGAAGGACCAGGACAGAGAGAGAGATGTCAGAGATGAACCCAAGGCATGGAGAAATGGTGGCGCCATCCCAGGAATCTCTACTGGTACTGAGATGGACCAGGGTGTCACATAAAAGCCTATTGCTTTGATTTTTTTTTTAAATGTCTGTTTTGTGCTTAGGGGAGCCAGGAATTTGGCAGACATTCTGAATTCCCTGAAGTCCTTCCTGTCTTAGTTCAACTGTGAAGACTCAGGGTTCGTGGAAATATATTGCCTGGGCCAGACGAATGCATCGTCTGGATTGGGGATTGCCAATTTTCCTTTCTTTTACTGTAGTTTACTGTTAATGATGAATTTTGTTCGAGAAACCACAGTCATTGAGCACCTACTGTGTACCGAGCACTGAGCCAAGTGCTAAAAAAACAAATGTAACAGGATGGTAAAATGGTACCCTCTTGTCTTAGCCTCAGCTAAGGTATCAGAGAGACTCCCACACGCTAAAGAGAAATTCCAGAACCCCTGATAAGGCTTGCAGAGAAGGTGCTGAAAATCGATTTTGAAGGTTAGGGTGGACGTTGACGTGTCTGAAAGAGACAATTTACTTGGAGAACGTTGGAGTCGTATTCCTGAACTCACCCACCTCCTCTTGGGGAGGAGAGGAAGAGAGTGGGAGAGGGTGCACCGCCACTACCTCGAGCCAGGAAGAAGGGCTGTGGGAACGGGAGTTAGGGAGAGGTGAGGTAGGGGAGGCATTATTGCTTATAGGGAGCTGGAGAGGGGGAGGGGCAGGCCCTCCGAAGAACCCATGTAAACATCCCTGAGAGAAAAAAAAATCACAGATCCCCTTTTTAGAGAGCTCTGTCACCCAGGTTGGAGTGCAGTGGTGTGATCATAGCTCCCTGTAACCTCAAACTCCTGGACTCTAGTGATCCTCCTGCCTCAGCCTCCCAAGTAGCTGGGACCACAGACACACGGCACTGTGCCTGGCTAATTTTTTAATTTCGTGTAGAGACGGGGTCTCACTATGTTGCCCAGGCTGGTCTCAAACTCTGGGGCTCAAACAATCCTCCCACCTTAGACCTCCCACAATGCTGCGATTACAGGTATGAGCCACCGTGCCCAGCCGAGAAAGAATCATATTTAAGGATCATCCCAGTGCAAGTAACTTAAGACCATTCCTCCTTTGTTCTGGTTCTCACTCTCTCTTTTTTTTTTTTTTTTTGAGTTGGAGTCTCACTCCGTTGCCCAGACTGGAGTGCAGTGGCCACTCCCGGCCACTGCAGCCTCGACCTGCTGGGCTCCAGCGATCCTTCCGCCTCAGCCTTCCAGGTAGCCAGAACTACAGGCGCACGCTACCACGACCGGCTAATTTTTGGATTTATTGTAGAGATGAGGTCTCGCCAAGTTGCCCGGGCGGGTCTTGAACCCGCGGGCTCAGGCAATCCACTCACCTCAGCCTCCCAAGGCGTGGGATTACAGGCTGAGCCACTCTCAATGACCCCCTCCCACCCTGGAAGGTGAGAGGTGCTTGGTGGGGGAGCCACGGAGGAGAGAAACAAAGTAAGGAAATAAGAGAGAAGCCGACCTCATGGTCGATTCCTCACCCCCTACTCCCAGCTTTAGGCTTCTCAGCCACGTGCGTCCAAGCTCTGGGAGTGGAGAAAGATTTTATAGGAGGTTCAAACTCGTAGTTGTGAAACTAGACTAAATATTTCAGTATGGAGCCAAGACTAAGTGACAAGGGTGTCCTCTGGGCATTTTAGTGGTTTTAAAGAGAAAGGCCTCTGAGTGGTTTTAAAGAGAAAAGCAGCCTGAGCAACATAGCAAGACTTTCTCTCTACAAAAAAAAAAAAATTAAAAAATTAGCTGGGCATGGAGGCACACGCTTGTAGTCCCAGGTACTCGAGAGGCTGAGGCAGAAAGATTATCTGAGCCCAAGAGGTCGAGGCCGTGGTGAATCACGATCATGCCACTGCACTCCAGCCTGGGCGACAGAGTGAGGCTCCAACTCAAAAGGAAAAAAAGATAAAGAAAGAGAAAAGAATAAAGTGCTTTCAGCATGTCCCGGTTGAATTCTGGTGCATATGCACAAAGGTGCATAGCACACAGGATTGGCCTTCCAGAAGCACACAAAGTCTAACAGGGAAGAGTGGCTCAAAGCAATTACAACACAGCATCCTAAAAATGAAGGCCATTGTGGGACATATGGGATAAAGAAGGTGGAAGGCTTCAACTCTTCATTAATGCCGAAGTAGGGTTGCCAGATAAAATGCAGGACACCCAGTTAAAACTGAATTTCAATAAACAATGAAAAATTTTTTGGCTGTGTCCTGCATGATACTTTTCTTTGCTAAATGTGATAAGGCTTGTGTTCAAGGGACAGAGGTGGCCCTGAAACCCCTCTTGTTGACCTCCTCTGTCCTTGTTGTTCTTGTTCCTCGTGGACATTGGGTCCCCCACGGCTGGTTGTCATACCTGCCACTCATCCACTGTTATTTATAATGACCTCACAGAGAAATGGTGAGGCTCCAAATGAGGCCATCCAAATAACCTCTCTATGCTGTGTATCTCCAATGCCAACCTCTCTCCCTATGCTCCAGGATTATACCTAGCTACCTACTCAGCCCCTCCATGTGATAGACAGCAGGCAGCTCCAATAGGGCATCTCCCAGACAGAGCTCCCGACGCCCAAGCCACTTCTCCAAACCTCATTCTTAAGCTAATTGTGCCTATCCCATCTCAGCTAATGATGCCTCCTTATCACAGATCCAGGCATCACCCTTGGGTTAACTCTCCTCACTCCCCACATCTAAGCCATTGGCCAGGTCTACCTCTACGTATTTTCCAAATCTAGACACTCTTACTTTTGTCCACCGCCAGCGTCCTAGTCCAAGTCCCCACCCTCTGTTCTCCCTCAAAGCCTCTTTCTGCTTCTTCTCCTAGTCTAGTCTCTCCTGCACCTCTTCCCTTTGTCCTTGAATGGCATCCATACCCCTGATCACACACTTACAAGGACCTGCATTCCCTTCCCTGACCATTCCTCTCATCATCCCATACCCACCCCTTTTATTCAAGGCACTTTGACTGCCCTGGCCGAGGTCTTCCCCAGGTGCTCCTTCTGTGGGACACTCTCCTGAGATTGTCACATAACTGGCTCATGGTCACCATTGGCTCCCCACTCAAGTGTCCTTTCCAAGAGGCCTCCCTGGCCGCCATTTCTGAGGCATCAGCCTTCACGTATCACTTCCCTCCTCATTGCCTTGCCCTATTTCCCTCTTAACTGGTCATCTCTCCCCAAAACTGTCTCAGTTATCTGCTCCCTGAGCAGCAATCAAAATCCCCAGTAAAGTCAGCTAATTTCTATTACCTCCCCCTAAATCCAGCTAACTTGTCACTCTATCAGAAGAGATTATTATAGTCTGACGGGATTTGTTCTTTACAAGGCCATGCTGTTTACTACTGTTCTTATAAAAATATTTGTAAGATGGTTTCACAGTTATTTGCTTCCAGCTTCTTTCCTGCTATGGAGGTTATGCTTATCAGTCTGAAGACTTTCAGGTTATTTTATTTTTTCGAGTCAAGTCTCACTCTGTCACCCAGGCTAGACCTCCTGGGCTCAGGTGATCCTTCTGCCCCAGCCTCCCAAGTACCTGGAACTATAGGCATGTGCCACACCCAGCTAAATTTTTTATTTATCGTAGAGGTAAAGTCTTGCTATGTTGCCCAGGCTGATCTCAAACTCCTGGGCTCAGGCAATGATCTCACCTCAGCCTCCCAAAGTATAGGGGTTACAGGCATGAGCCACTGCACCCAGTTTTTTTTGTTTTGTTTTGTTTTCTGGTTTTGTTCTGTTGAGTCGGCGTCTCATTCTGTCACCCAAGCTGGAGTACAGTGGCATGATCACTGCTCACCATGGCCTCAACCTCGTAAGTACAGGTGATCCTTCTGCCTCAGCCTCCCGAGTACCTGGGACCACAGTCATGTGCCACGGTGCCTGGCTAACTTTTTTATCTTTATTTTTGTAGCGATTAGGCCTCCCTATCTTGCCCAAGCTGGTCTCAAATTCCTGGGCTCAAGCAATTCTCCTACCTTGGCCTTCCAAAGTGCTAGTGTTACAGGTATGAGCCAACTCACCCAGCTACCATTCAGCACTTATTACAGTAACTTACCAAAATCTGTAGATAAACATGACTTGGGTTTTTTCTCTCAAGTTTTCCTCACTTTAGATTCAATTTATACCTCCAAAAAAAACCATGCAGTGATGTTCCTATATTGATAGGCTGATGGGTGGATAGTTAAAGTTTTTTTAGTGTCTCTACCCTATAGATATCAGGCTTCTATGTCCATATAATAAGAAAAAAAAATACATGTCTCATTACTAAAACATTAGTCTTTTTCAGCTTTCTTTTACAAACTTTGCTTTAGTTTTCTCATTTTATGTACTGATTTTCAGTGTTTCTTTGTGTTAGTAAACTGTCCCACTTTCATTCCTGAAACATTCCCAATTATACTCCATGTTCTAGAAAGTGCTTTGCTGAGTCAATTAGTTTTCATTTCACATCTTCCCCTTTTTTTCTCATACGGAAATTACCATTTTGTTCTTAACAAGGTGCATGTAAAAATGTTCAGTCCTCCTGCTGTGGCTTCCTTTTTCGTGTCTTTTTCAGTTTCTGTTAATTAATTTTCATATCCTTAAGATGCATTTTAATTATTTGCTCATCAACCTTAATCTGTTCAGCATAAGATACCATTAGAGTTAAAAAAAAAAAAAATTCCTCCTGTGTTCACTCATTGAAAGGTAATAAAGAGTCTATTATTTAGGGAAACACATATTCAGCAGGTGCCAAAAAATGTATACACATTTTAAGTATGACATTTGCTCAAAAGAAGCGTTAATCAAATGAATGCTAGCATCACCATGTGACAGGAAGGATGGTCAAAGAAAATGGCGGAAGCACAGTTGAGCAAATGTCATGGTACACATTGCTACTGTAATTTAATTTAACTTCAAAAAGTAATGCATAGCTTAAAATGTGTATACATTTTTTTGGCACCCCATATGCTAGGTCCTCTCCTGGTTCCTTGAATCAATCTGAGTGTAAGGCAAGAAGCCCTCTACAGCTATTAGCACACAGTCTGGAGCAAGCACCCAGCTGCTAAAGTTCTAGGTCACTCAACACAGCACCTGGGCCCTGTTCCTGAGCTCTATTCTGGCCCCCACATCTCTCTCCAGACTGAAATGGTGCCTCAAGTTTATCAGACTATACCCCAGGTCTGGTCATTCTGTGCCTGAACTACAAGCAGGCTGGGTGTCTGGGTGTCACTGCCACTTGTCACCATCCCCACTCATTTTTTCCTCCATCTTTTACTGGAGCTTCTTGTTATATCTTGACTCTCACCATTTTCTGGCTTCTCTCTCCACTGTGCCTTCCCCAACCCTTGGTGCTAATTGCCACAGTCACCTTTTTCTGGACTCTTAATGACTTTGTAGAGAAGAGCTGTCCCACTAACAGGAACCATACCTCTAGTCTGGCACATGAGAGACATAAATAAACTTATATTGCATTTAGGCAATTGTATTTTGGGAGCTTCTATGTTATAGAAACTCGATCTTGAACCTCAATTTACACTATACCTTAATCCCAAATAAGAATATAAAGCCAGGAATAAGCAGTTATTTTAGGAAAGCCACTAACAAAAAAAAAGAATCAGAATAAATAGAAAAAAAGGACCCCAAGAAAGAGAAAAAAATGCAGTATGTAAAATGAGTAATAATGATGACAACAACAATATCCTTGCAGAAATGTTAAGATATTGCACTCATAAAACAAGAACAGGTACCTATGCAAAAGGAATGATAAGAAAACAAAGAAGCTTTCTTAGAAATTCAAAATGCTAACAAAAACATTCAATAGAGGTGTGTGAGTTAAAGTTGAGAAGATTTCTTGCAAGTAGAGAGAAAAGACAGTGATGAAAAATAGGAGAGAAAGATGAGAGACCTGTAGCCTCAACCTAGGAGATACCTCATCTAATTCATTGTAGTTTCAATAAATAAATAAATGGAGAAAATAGAGGGCCATAGGTCCCAGGCAGATACTGATGGGAAAGTCGGGGTTCTGAGTCACAGCAGAACTCGTTAGCAAGTGGCCATAAGAGTCGCAAAAAAAGTTAAACAATAACATTATTGCCATGTAGCATCCTTAATACAGTGAAAGAAGAGAACCCAGCCCACACTCCCACACGTTCATATTTAATTCTCATAATTGGAACCTGCAGAGTCAAGTTAGAAAGTCAATTATAACCCCCAAAAGACCAACAGGTTGTTGGAAGTGACCTCCTTCATTGTACTCAAGGCCCCCCAGGTCCCAGTGTCTAGTACACAGCAGGAAGTCGTGAACACTGATTAAAGAAGGCATGAGTGAGTGACTACGTAAATAATGACTCCCCTGCAAAGGGTTGTGGGGCATTCGGAGAGACGAACAGTCCATGCATGTCAAGGACACATATGCTCTTCCGTTAAGCATGGTGAGTTGGAAGGTACAGAGACAAAACAGCACTCCAGTAGTAATGTCACTCCAGCAGAGTAGCAGGGACAGCTAACAGCGCCAGAAGCATCAAATTCGGTAAATTAAGAATAATGGAGGCTCAGTGACTCAGCCTGTAATCCCAGCTCCTTGGGAGGCCGAGGCGAGTGGATTGCTTGAGCCCACAGGTTCGGGAACAGCCCGGGTGACTTGGCAAGACCTCGTGTCTACAATAAATCAAAAATTAGCTGGGTATGGTAACACGTACCTGTAGTTCCGGCTACTTGGAAGGCTGAGGTGGAAGGATCGCCTGAGCCCAGCAGGTCGACACTGGGGTGGCCGTGAGCGTGCCACCGCACTCCAGCCTGGGCAAGAGAGTGAGAAAAAAATGATTAATGGAGAACTTCCATCACCAACATGCAAATTGGTGGAATGCCTCACATAGATCAGATGCAGGTGAAGTTTCGGGAGAACAAGTTGTTTCAGAGCCCACAAGAAAGGGAAAGATATTGGACTGTTCACCCAGTTAAGTCAAAAAGATGCAAAATGACTCCAGGTAACAGTATCACCAGATACTGAAATTCCACGTGCTGAGGAAGAGAGCCAGCCAGTGCTTCCTGCAAGTAAACAGAGATGAAAGCAGTCTTTTTAAAAAGAGCAAATCGCTTACAGAAAATCTCTAGATTTTCAAAACACCTTGTTTTAAAACACAAGACAGACGTGAGAAATGCATCACACATCCAAAAGATAATGTTCCCAAACAAAAATCCCATGTGACCAGGTGGCAGGGTGTTTCTAAAAAAACTGCAGAAAGGGGTAAAAAAAGAAGGAAGGAAGGAAAGGGAAGGAGGAGAGAGGGAGAGACAGAGATAGAAAAACAGGGAGAGAATGAGCACACACAAGCAAGCAGGAATAAATTCTACTTCCATTCCAGATGAACTGATGGAAAGGACAGTAAAAAGCAGGACCACAGATATCTTAGCCTGTTTGGGCTGCTACAACAAAATCCCATAGACTGGATAGCTTATAAACAGTAGACATTTATTTCTCACAGTTCTCAAAACTGGAAAGTTGAAGATCAAGGCACCAGCAGATTTCGCATCCGGCAGGGTTTTGCTTTCTGGAAGACAGGCATCACCTTCTCTTTCTAAATTATTTCTAATCTATCTTGCTTCCTAATCACCTCTAAAAGGCCCCACCTCCAAATATTATCACCTTGGGGTAAGTATTTCAGCCTACAGGTTTTAGGGGGGGACGCAGACATTCACATCATAGCAACAGATTTCTGTAAATATGCTAGTCGGAGGTCAAGATGGAAAGCATGAGGCCACATCATTTCTGTTCTAGGAAATCATGTCTAATTGATCTTCTCGGGTTTGAGTTTTTTTACGGGGACAAAAAGATATATAGATGGCCAGGTGCAATGGCTCATGCCTGTAATCCCAGCACTTTGGGGGCCAAGGTGGGAGGATCACTTAAGCCCAGGAGTTCGAGACCAGCTTGGGCAACATAGCAAGACTTCATCTCTAAAAAACAACAGAAAAATTAGCTGGATGTGGTGGCCTATAGTCCCAACTACTTGGGAGGTGAAAAGATAGCCTGAGCCCAGGAGGTCAAAGCTGTAGTGAGTCATGTTCCCGCCACTGCACTCTAGACTCTAGACTGAGTGAGACCCCCACTCAAAAAAATAAGTAAATAAATAAAAAGATACATGGACAAGATTGAATCTGTGTATACGGTTTATTGAGAATTTTTCAAAGGGTCTTTGACCAGGTACTAGGTCAAATCTATTTAGATATAGGAAAATACAGGGAGAAATAAATTTAAAAATGGGTCCTCAAAGATTAGTACCAGACCTACTTTATTTAGACACACATGTGATTGGAAATCCAGAATAAACGGTATCATAAATTTGACCAATGACTTTAAGATGTCCTAAGTAGCAAAATTCCAGGTCCTGAAAACTCAATAAATATTTCTCAATCCAAAAAGGGGTAGAAGAGGAGGTTCATGAATTTCCAAGTGAGTAAAAGCACACAAGGAAGACATTAGGTTCGGAAATACCGGTCATTACCAGAAGTAGGATACCTCGTGTGCCCTTGAGGCCAAAGGGTATGACAGTAGGCTGGGCACAGTTAGTAACGTACTAAGATAAAAAATATACTCCATACTCTAACTCCACACAAAAACTGTGGGTGTCTATGCTTAGAATACTATGTGCAGTTTTGTTCAATCACTGTCAAAAAATACATAGTGAAACTGAGGAAAGTATGAAATGAGGAAACTAAAATAACTGTGATAACAGACTAAAATTACTTTTACTTTTTTTTATTCTGGGATGATAAGTTAGGTTGGCATCAAAGTTAAAAAATCTTGAAAGGTATAAACAGGATATGAAGGCCTGTCAATGACACTTTTAAAATGATAAGAGGTCTTTTAGGATAAAAAAATGTTGTGGACCCTCTCATTTCTTGTCATATCAAATTCCACAAGACACAGAATCATGAGCAAAGGTGAGGACAGGCTGATGTGTGGTATTCAATTGGCACAGCTCCATAATGTTGATGCTGAGTTCATGATTAGATGCTGCACTACTTTATTAGGAAATAGGGAAGTAGAGAAAACTGAAAGAGTAGGTAAGTATCATTAGAAAGACCACACATCATCTATTCAACATTTTATTCATCTATACTTACTAACCATCTACTCTAAACCTGATGCTGTGCTAAACGATGATGAACATGGTCCTTCATTTTTGTAATAGACCTTCTACCTTGGCACTGGGGTGAGTGGTAGCAAAATTGTCATCTCATAGTTTATACCATCTATCTAGGTCAATTCGCTCTCTTTGGTATGTAAATTACACTAAAATGGAGATTAAGCTAATAATGGAACCAGTTCTTGAGAACTTTTCATGAAAGGAGCACGGAACCAGATGCTGAAAACATGTTCCTTCCCCCTAAGTAGCTTAAAATTATGAAACATGCAGAGTTTTGAATTTAATTTAAATTTTAACAGAAAACAGTTGAAAGGTTTTAAGCAAAGAAGTAACATGATCTGATTTATTTTCTGTAACAAGGAAGCATTTTTCTTATGTTTAAAATCATTTAAGTGCTAGCTGACTATTTAAAGTAATAATGTGTTTTGGAGTTTTTAACATGCTGTAATGTTGTGTGAAATATTTTACAATAATGAGAAGGGAAAATTGAAGGTTGTTGTAAGGTTCTTACCCTATATGTAGTGATATTTGAAAGTTGGAACTTGATAAGTGAAAAATGGAAATTGTAAATCCTAGAGCAACCACACACACAAAAATCATGAAAATAGAGGTATAATCTGATCAAAAAGAAGACAGAAACAAAGAACAGATGAAACAAACAGAAAACAAATAGCAAGATGGTAGACTTAAACCCAAAGATATCATTAATTATATTAAAAGTAAACGGCCTAAATATTTCAATTAAAAGGCAATCTTGTCAGACTGGTCAAAAAAATCCAAAACTTATATGTTATCTATTTTTAAAATCCACGTTAAATAACATGATCTGATATTATTCTATAATAGTGTTAGGTCTGTGAGAATTGTTAGGTCAGTGGGCCCATGTGCTGAGCTGGTGCCATGGGTAAGATGCAAATAATTGCACAGAAATTGGATTAGGAAAAATAATGTGTTTGGAAAGTAGATTAGAGAGAGAGAGAAGATTCACTTCCCCAGATTACAAAGGGAGCTAGGGCATAGAGAAAAGCATGGCAGCTGCTGCTTGAGGTTTTTAAACCATTCCTTTGGTGGGGGCAGGTCGTTAAGGTGATTGGGTGGTGGTCTGCTTATGTCATCATGAAGGGGCAGGTAAGCACAGGCAGATGGTTGGGTAAGTCACATAAATGTTGCCATGGTGATGGGGTCTGATTGTGTCATGTGGTCACAAAGGGCTGATCACAATACATTAGGTCATCCTGGTTTTTTATGGCTGAAAGACAAATACTTGGAACAGAAAATTAAATAAGCTGGGCTCAGTGGCTCAACCTGTAATCCCACGCCTTGGGAGGCTGAGGTGAGTGGATTGCCTGAGCCCGTGGGTTCGAGACCCCCCTGGGCAAGCGAGACCTCATCTCTACAATAAATTTTTAAAAATTAGCCGGGTGAGGTAGCGTGTGCCTGTAGTTCCAGCTACTTGGAAGGCTGAGGCGGAAGGATCACCGGAGCCCAGCAGGTCGAGGCTGTGGTGGCCAGGAACAGCCACTGCACTCCAGCCTGGGTGACAGAGTGAGACTCCAACTCAAAAAAAAAAAAAATTAAATAGTGCAAAGCAGGCTGGCGGGGTGTAAGACAGTTATCAATAGATACCTCTGGGAAACTGGTTTTGTCCTTGGATGATGATTAGAAAGTAAATTAAAGTGAACTGCTAAACAAAAAAAGACAAAGCTAAGTAAATAAAATGTCTGCTCTTTGGCTAGATTGAATCCATTTGGGTCTTTTGTCCTTTCAAACAGTTTAGAAGCAAAAGGATGAAATAAGGGATACCATAAAATTCTAATAAAAAGAAAACTGGAGTTGGCTATACTAATATTAAAGAATGTTTGAGTGAAGATGATTATTACATAATGATAAGAGCATCAATATCAAGAGAACATAATGCTAAATTTGTACCCACCTAATACAAGAACTTCAAAGCAAAAACTGGAATGAAAAACAAAAATAGACAAATTGAAAATTATATTTGGACATTTCTCCTTCTTTTCTTTCTTTTTTCTTTTTATTTCTTCCTTCCTTCCTTTCTTTTTTGTTTTTTGTTTGCTTGTTTGTTGAGTGGGAGTCTCACTCTATCACCCAGACTGGAGTGCAGTGGCATGATCATGGCTCACTGCAGCCTCAAACTCCTGGGCTCAGGCAATCCTTCGGGCTCAGGCAATCCTTTGCCTCAGCCTCTAGGGTAGCTAGGACTATAGGTGTGTGCCACCACACCTGGCAAACGTTGTTAGCCCAGGTAACTCCTGGTCTCAAATGATACTCCTGGCTCAGCCTTCCAAAGTGCTATGATTATAGGCATGAGACACCACACCCAGCCATAGTCAGAGTTTTCAGTAATTCTTACTGACTAGTTGACAGGACAAGTAGACAGAGAATCAGAGATTATAGAAGACTCGAATGCATTACCAACCAACTTGACCTAATTGACATTTGTGGAGCTCTACCCAGAAACAGCAAGTGAATATAAAATATTCACCAAGGCGAGTCATATTCTAGGTTATAAAACATGTCTCAATAAGTTTAAGAGTACTGAAATCACATGAAGCTCCCTGGTTACCATGGGATAAATAACGGAAAGATATCTGGAAAATCCTTGAAAATTTGGAAATTATACAACACATTTCTAGATTAAACAAGAAATCATCAGGAAAATTAAAACATATTTTGAATAAAATGAAAATAAGAATACCACATATCAAAATTTGTGGGGTGCAGGACAAACATGCTTAGAAGGAAATATTTATAAGCCTAGACATCTTAGAAAAGAAGAACAATTTTAAGTAAGTGATCTAAGCTTTCACTTTAACAAACCAAAAAAAAGTAAAAATTAAATCTACAACAAGCAGAAGGAAGGAAATAAAGATAAGAACAGAAATCAATAGGCAGATAACAAGAAGAAAATTTTTAAAATCTATAAAACCAAAAACGTATTTCTTGAAAATATTAGTAAAAGTTAATGACAATATTAGTAAAATTAATAAAACTCTAACCAATCTGATGAACAAAAAAGAGAGGGGGGAAAAAAACACATATTATTGATTACCAGGACTAAGAGAGGAGAAATAAATACTGATTCTACAGACATTAAAAAGATAAGATAATATTATGAATACTTTTTGCCAGAAAGTTTTAATTTAGATGAAATTGTTCAATTCCTCAAAAACACAATTTGGCCGGGTGCAGTGGCTCATGCCTACAATCCCAGCACTTAGGGAAGCCAAGGTAAGAGGATCACTTGAGCCTAGGAGTTCAAGACCAGCCTGGGCAACATAGCAAGACCACATCTGTACAAAAACAAAGTTTACAAAATTAGCCAGGTGTGGTGGCATGTAGCTGTAGTACCAGCTACTTGGAAGACTGATGCAGGAGGATCACTTAAGCCTTGGAGTTGGAGGCTGAGGTAAGCCATGACTATGCCATTGCACTCCAGCCTGGGCACAGAATGAGACCCTGACTCAAAAATAACAACAACAAAACACCAATTTATCAAGACTGACACAAATGAAATAGCAAAATGTAATTTTAATTATCTATTGAAGAAATTTAATTGATTGTCCACAACCATGACCAAAAATCTCCAGGATAAAGTGTTCTTGCCAGTGAATACTATCACTTAAGGAATATATAATACCAGTTTTAAGGAAGCTCTTTCAGAAAACAGTGAAATAGGGAATACGTCCCTACTTATTTTCTCATATCAAAACCTGATAAAGATATTACAAGACAAGAAAACTACAAACCAATATCCCTCATAGCCACATATTCTTAATGATAAAATGTTTAACAAAACATTAGAAATCAAGCTCACCAACACATAAAGGAAAATACATCATGACAAAGAAGGATTTATCCCAGGAATGCAAGGTTGGCTGCATTTTTAAAACTCTGTCCATGTGTTTCACCATATCAGCACACTAAAAAATAAAAACCAAGTAATCAACCCAACAGTCTCAGAAAAAAAAGTTTGACAAAATCCAAAGTCCATTCTTGATTAAAAAACACACTAAAGTTGAAAATGAAAGGAAACTTCCTCATCCTGGTAAAGGCCAACTATGAGAAACCTACAGCTAACATCATGCTTACTGGTAAAAAATTGCCTCCCTCTAAGATTAGGTAGCAAGTCAAGGTTGTCTGTTTTTAACCATTTCTGTATGTAGGAGTGAAGGGAAATATTTTCTTTTGCCCCCAAAGTTTTACTGAAAAGTCAACTCACAAGAGAGATTAATTGGAGAAAAAGCATACAGATGTATTTATATGAATGGAAGAGAAGTAAAGAGTGATGACCCTAACCCCACAATGGGTTCAGAAGCTTACATACCCTCTCGAGGTTACAGAAAGAATGGTAGCTCAGAGCACAGCCAAAAACAGGCTATGATGGCAAATCAGGTGATGGTGTCAAGACAGGCTATGGGAGGGAGAAGACCCTGGCTTGCAGAGGTGGTCTTGTTATGTAAATGTAACCACAGGGGGAGCAGCCCTCAGAAAGAATAGACATGGTAATTGTTTCTTTCAGACCTTTAAAAGGATCAGACTCTCAGTTCATCTTTTCTAGATCTGACTAGGGAGGGCCTCAGAAAACTTGATTGCAGCAATGCAGATTTTTCTACAGATGCAAATCTCCCTGCAAAAGATGGCTTTTCAGCCCTTCTAAATAGCCACCTTGAAATATGTTAATGAAGTATATTGCCGGGTGAAATATTTTGGATTCTATCCTATGCAACATTGTACAGTTGTGGCAGAGAGGGGCTAAAAACAATAAAATTATTCCTTTTTAAAAAAATCAACCTACAAGCTTCAAACCTGCTAGACATGGGACGTGAGAAAACCAAGCTGCTTTCCTGGAAATGCAAGACAGTAATCGATTCACAACCTTACCCCCGCATCCTCTCTTTTTGAAGTTATCAGTTTACAATCCCTGCTTGTCACATATACCTGGAGACAATTTGTTCTTTGAAAAACTGGTTTTGCTAAATACAACCTTGCAAATTCCAAAGAAAAATGTAGTCGTACTACCCGATACCCCTCCCTTACCTAAACTAACATATAAAACCCCTCTCCAGGCCAGGCTCGGTGGCTCAGCCTGTAATCCCGCACTTTGGGAGGCCGAGGTGAGTGGATTGCCTGAGCCCGCGGGTTCGAGACCTGCCTGGGCAACTTGGCAAGACCTCATCTCTACAATAAATCAAAAATTAGCCGGGCGTGGTAGCGCACGCCTGTAGTTCCAGCTACTTGGAAGGCTGAGGCGGAAGGATCGCTGGAGCACAGCAGGTTG
>CAUYQG010060107.1:0-11309 GCA_963574415.1 Tarsius wallacei | reverse complement strand
TTGGTGCCCATGAGACGCAGAGCAGTCAACAAGAATTTTCCTTTAGGCTATTCTGCGGGGCCGTGCCACTCATACAGATCCCCATTTTGAGGCCTTGCCATTCAAACAGGGGCCTTTATCCAATTCCTATACTGTCTGTTCGTCTCATGGTCTCCATTGCTTTTTATCATAACATTTCCTTTTTTTTTATATAGCAATTTTATTTTTCTTATCAGAATAGATGTCCATCCACGGGGTCTATGGGGCCTTGCCTTTACCATAGTTGCTTCCTTTTGCCGGAGCCGTGGCCTTGGCCAGCAATTCCCGCTTCAGGTTCATCCAGTGGAGTTCGTCTATGGCTTACGGCCTCCCACAACACTTCTTACTTGTGGTTGCAAGTAAGGGACCAGGTGGGAGTTTCAACTGCTATTGCCAAGGCAGAGAATGCTATTTTCCAGGGAACCCAAGATGGAGCTCAAAATGCAGTTTTCCCACACACAGAAATTACTTTGCCTTTGTTTAATTGATTAAACAGGTTTTTATGGCTTGATTTAGGAATGTAACCTCTGGGTCTGTTTTTTTTTTTTACCATTGTTTCCCTAGCACCTGATATAGTAGATGCTCAATAAACATTTGTTGAGTGCTGTGTATATGAGAAAAGGCATTTTAAATTATAGGTAACCAGCTTACAAAAGACTATTTGAAACATAATGAGTCGTAAGTTTGGTCTACTTATGGAATATCTTTGAGGCCTGGAAGACAGATGGGGGCCCGGGTTGGCATCTGAGTGAGTCTAGCACACCATAACCTATTATAGCCCAGACCCTGGACATCTCCCTAGCTCAGGCAACGGGCTACAGGAATTCCTATATGTGAGTCGGGGGTGGGGTGTTCTTTCCAGGAGAACTCTGAGGGGTTGTTGGGGCCAGAAGATGATATCATCAGCCTTGGACTTGGCAATACCATTCTCTATTCCACTCTTCCAGCAGAACAAATGAGTGACATATTCAATGGAGATCTCCTCCAAGGAGTTGTTTGTTCTTCCCTCTTAGTTGTAAACATCCCCCCTCCCCTCCCTGCTTTCCTCCTGGTCTCTGGTGTGTGTGTGTGTGCACGCGTACACACACACACACACACACACACACAAACATACACACAGCTATAATTCTGTTGTGTTTTATTTGAGTCAGAGTCTCACTCTGTTGCCCAGGCTGGAGTGCAATGGCACACACACAGCTACCACAGTCTCGACCCACTGGGCTCTTATGAAACTTCCACCTCAGCCTCCCAAGTAGCTGGAACTACAGGTGTGCCACTAAACTCAGCTAATTTTTTAATTTATTGTAGAGATGAGGTCCTGCCAAGTTGCCCAGGCTGGTCTCGAACCCCTGGGCTCAGGCAATCCTTTTGCCTCTGCTGGGATTACAGGCATGAGCCACCATGCCCGGCCTATAATTTTGAATATTGATTCTTTCATTTTAACTCCAAATTCTGTTTCTCAAATGTGTGCAGTGTTGGCTTACTTACTGTTCTCTCATTCTAGAGTTGTAAAAATCAGTGTCCTATTCCTGAGAGCTCTGGGGAGCTCCAGGGATGATGACCTCCATAATGGACCTTTGGGAAATCACAGAGGTGTGGTAGCTGTGGGTTCAGCATGCAAGATCCCAAGGGGGTTACAGCCTACTTCTCCTGGGAAGAGTGCTCCTGCAGAGCTTATTTGCAATCTCCTGGAGTCCCAGACTCACCAAATTGTCCAGATCCTCTTCTTTTAGCTTCCTACACTGAACGCATTACAGACCTGCAAGAGGAATCAGAATTCCAGACTCCCTTAGTGAGAGACAAAATGTTTGGTCTCAGCTTTTTCCTTTCTAAAATAAGGGTCCTCCCTGGAATCAGGCTGCCTGATATCATTATCCATGAAACTGGTGGAGACTAAGAAAATCGTATTTCTCTTCACGGGTGGGAAATCAGGTCATCCTCTATAAAGGTAGAGAATACTCCCCCAGGCTGTAGAGAGCATGTTCTGGTTTCTACCCAGAAACACTATAGAGGAAAACTGTGGCTGCCTACTACTGAGTATCAGGGGAAAAAGCAGAGATATTTTTAACATACGGAATATCAGTGAACAGAATGCTAAGGAACTAGAAAACTTATTCCAATAAATATGAAGCATATGCTTTGCCTAAAGCAAACTCAGTTTTTGCTACATACAAATTTCATGAAGGGAAAAAAAAAGTAGGAAATTGTGGAAATATCTGACCATAAGTGGGCTACCACCACTTGCTGCAGGAGACCTGGAAGGCTGTGGGGATTAACTAAAAAAAAGACTGGTGGGCCGGGGTGTGTGGAGCCCTTGGCCATCTTGATGCGGATTTGGGATTGTCCGGCAGTCTCTGGAGTCCTAGGAGCACAAGATCCAGATGGACATTCCCTCACACAACCCCGTTTTGTAACGTCAGGATGCACATCGCTGACCACTGGAACGTCAACGCTTGCTTCACCACCCTGAATCCTCAGGCATGGAAGATGCCAGTCTCAGTGGCAGAGATTCTTGGGTTTAGTGAAAAATGGCACTTTGGATTTGATGCGACAGGTTCTTCCTCTCGCAACCAGGAAAGGCAATTTGTGTTCATCTCATTAGCGAGGCTCTAGTAATTGGGGATATTAATTTTATTGCTAAACCTGGCAAATATTTTACTCTCTCCTATAGTGGGTAATTGCATTCCTAACAGCCTCTCCTTTTGTGCTGCCAGATGGAAAGGATGTGTGTTTGCCATTTTCATTAATACAATTAGTACCTTAGCATCTCGCCTGCCCCCTCCCTGGCTGTACACTCCCTGGGACCGGGAGGAAGGGGAGACGGAGCGGGAGGACTGCCAGGGGCTGGGTGCCGGAGAGCCGTGGGGAGGGTCCGGCGGGAGAGAGGCTGGGAGTCGCAGCCCGCCAGCCCGCAGGCGCAGGGTGCGGAGGAGTGGGGGCCGGGGGGAGGGGTGGTGGAGCGCGGCGCTGCCAAGCGCTAAACCACAGCAGTAACACCCCACTGACAACTGTGGTTAGGGAGCAACAAATCATTAAACTGCCTAAAACTCCCCTGCATCATGTCGGTCCCAGAACAGCTCCCCACATAAAGGGCATGGCACGCGTGTGGGCGCCAATGCCACCCTTCTTCCCCTGCAGCCTGACTGCTGTCAGGCTGCTGCGGCCGCTCCCGTCCCCGGCAGTCCCCACCCTTGACTTTTTTCTCCTCGGGCGCTGCGGCTCCGCTGGGAGACGCTGGAAGCCTCTTCAGGCAAGGGGATAACTGCCTGTTTGTTTCTTTCGCTGGGGAATAGGTGAAAAATCCTGCTCAGGGTGCCTGGGCCTCCATGTTGCTCTCTTAAACACTCCCTGCTCCATTTCCATCCGAAGGCTGCTTACTTTGCCAGATATTTACTACTACAGCTCTTCGCCCAGGCTCCTCAGTCATCACAGGACTGTGACTGGCAGACGCTCACTTCTGATACTATTTCCCTCTTGGAGAGACCGAGGCAGTGGCAGAAGCAGGATGGTGGATGAACTTCAGCCCTCTGTCAAGATACTCGGATTGAGCATGGACACACAGACCCGGTATATATGGACACACAGCCCACGCACAGAAGAACTTGAGCAGAAGCTCGTCCGTGGTTCCTAATCCTGGTTATGTCACTTGGAGGACAGGGAAGTCGGAGTTTAATGTGAGCTCTATAGTTAAGCAACCATACTTTTTCCTGAGACTGGGATTTTGGAAACAAAGCTACATGGAAATCCCCAAGTCTTTTAGCTGTTTTCCCTGACTGGAATGGACTCACATTTCCTTTACAGAGTATGATCCCATATTTCTACTGCCCCCAAGAAGCTTTACTTGAACATAGCCCTGCAAAATAATCCTTGTAGAGAATGTACTGCCTGCTCCATTCACTTACCGTTTGGGCAGTGTTATCCTGTACAATTAAACGTGACAGGATAGCTTGCCTGGACATCTACGAAGTCTTTTTTTCGTTCTGGGCCCCACTCAAAACAGTCCTATGAGTTTCCTGATAAATGGGCAGAAGCAACACATTCAACAGATCTATGTTGCTTCTAAAATCCAAAGAAGCCTGCCTGCCCAGCATTATGCCTCTTTTTGTGGGTAGTTGCAATCGACTTTTTTTCTAAACTTTAGAAAATATATATTGATGGCAGAAAGTGATCTTGCATAGAAAATAAAAAATTAAGTATATCTTGACATGGGCTAGACCACTGGACCCTTTGGAACTTCACTGATATGGCAAGGCTTTGAACTTTCTAGCACATTACCAATGTGATGGACTAATGTGATGCTGTATAGACTATCGAGACAATCAAGGTCTCTCCAGGCTGTATGATGACAAAGAGGTGATGATCTCATTGGACTTAGACCAAAGCTCCATCTTTTATGTGGCTTCCATAAAGCATACTCTGATTAGTGAACCAAGGTGGCATGACTTTGACATAGCCTGAGGTAAGAGAGTGAAGGTATACTGTTGTTTCTGTTGCGTAAAATTATTTCAGATTATCTTTGGTGATAGGAATGGAGGGGTTGGGGGTGGGGGGAGAAGAATATATTAGGCTAATATCTGCATACCAGCTTCTAAGGGTTGCATTGTTTTGCTCCACAAAGTTACTGCATCCAGAATTAGCAGTGACATTGCTGATTAAGTATGTGATAAGCGACAGTCATTCTCCAAGACCATCTGGCTATTGCAAGAGCCAGGAAGGAAGCTAAATGGGAATGTGATTAGAATCCCACCTTTGCCTCTATCAAGTCTTTATTGGTGGCATGAACTCTGCAGTTTCTCTGGGGTTTTGGATTACTAGCTTGGCAAGGGGGAGTAGACTGTGCTAGGGCAGTTCTAGGATTTTCTACTTGCTACTTTGTACTCCCTCCTGGCCATTGTAGACCTCACTCTGTGAGTCAGGGAACCAGTATGAGTATTCTTTGAGTTACTAAGTGTATTTATTCCAAATATACCTTTCTGAGACTGGGAACCACAAAATGGATCCATGATCCCACCGGACTTAGACCAAAACTCCATCTTTTACCTGGCTACCATAAAGCACACTCTGACTAGTGAACCAAGGTGGCATTTGAGGTTTTAGGATTAGTCAGTTTAATTCATTTTTTAATGCCTTAAAGAAGGAAGTATCCTTTGGGCCCACCTAGGGGAGTGACTGATCAAGTTGCATGTAATATATCTATTTTAGTTTTTTCATGCCTTTTAGGGTTTAGACTTTTCCCTCTGTCTATAGTATGCCAGGGAAGTTCTGTCATTTCATCTTTTATGAATGTAATTTACTGTTGAGATTGACCAACCTAGCTGATTATTAATGCCACTTCCCAAGTGCTCAAACCATGACATTAAATCCTAACTCCCAGCTGTGCACCCATTTCAATAAATTCAGCTTAATCAAGTCTTAAGTTACCTAACAAACTTAGAATCCACTTAAATACATGCTCCCCAGACTCCTGCTGATACAAGTTAATGAAGTTCTGTGACTCTTTGGGCTTAAAGTCTGTCTCCACTAGGCTTAGGTTCCGTACTTTACAATCTTGGCTTTGTTGTCATTTAACTCTCCTCATGGATTTGGAAGCAGTGAGGAGTAGTGCAGGTGGCTCTTGAAGCAAGTTGCATTTCCTTGTAAGACAATTGCCCAAGGTGCTGTCACTGAAAGGTTTTTATTCGATGAAAATTAGGTTGCAGAATATAAACATCTTATAGGCTTAGGAGGATTTTAATCTTCAGATTCTGTCTCTTCCATGTCTGCACAAATGTCTCCATCTCATATCTCAGGGCCCCGCTTCTTTCCCATCAGTACCTTTTCTTTATTGTAAGAGACTGAAACGGAAGGATTTGAGTGCTTAATTGGATTTGCAACTCTGCAACTATTAAAATCATTTTCTAGACTTGGTCTTCATCCATATCAGTCCAGTGAGTACAGGAGAAGGGCTCCATTGGAGTTACCATAGATTTCTCATCAAGGTTTGAGTTGGGTATTCAAGGCTTCTAACACGTTCTTTTCCCTGTTTACTTTTTTCAGAGCCATCAGAGACAGTCAGCTGACTCTGCAATCTTTATAATCACTATTATCACCATGGTGACTAGGTTACCACAGTCACTTTATTTCTGTTGCCGTCCACCTGAATTCAATCCTAGCCACCACCAATGATACGTTGAGTCACTGTTATGCCACTGAATGCCATGGGTCACCAGTATCCCATTTTCTCCTGGTAAGCAGGTTAGTTGTGTGTTTTTTAACTATGAGAGCAATAGAATATCAGAATCCTATTTGGAGGTCTATTTTCTTGGACCATTCCTGGTACCTATTCCTATAGTAATCTGGAGCCTGGAAGGTAACTCGTGTCCTCAAATGAGGAAGGAGGTAATGATTGAGGTGGATTTAATAAAGGTAATATTTATAAAGATGAAGGCAGGGGTGACAGATTAAATAATTGACTTCAGCTCTTCATCTCTATCTGTATTCATACCTTTCATGCCCTCATTATGGGTGGAGTGTACATCCCTGCCTCACTTCTGTGGGCTTGGCCATATGACTTGTTTTGACCCGTAGCATGTGGCTAGGCGGGAGAGCCTGCAGTTCCAAGCTTAGACCTTAAGAGGCATCACGTAGTTTTTTTTCTCTTATGTGTCTCTGTCATCACCACAAGAAACATACCTGCTAGTCTAAAAAGAATGAGATGCACGGGGAACAGAGTTGCTCCTAGCACCCCATAGGCCTACAGCAAGAAGCCTAGCTGCTCTAGCTACAATGGCATAAAGGTATCAAACTGAGCCCAGGGTAAGTTGTTTTAAGACATTGGTCTTTGGAGTAGTGGTTATGCAGCCTTAGTGTTGCAATAGTTAACTGACACACTGGAGTAAATGAAAACTAGTAAGTGATGAGACAGACCCTGAGAGATATTGATGGTAGGCCAAAGGATCAAGGGAAGGAAGAAGTTATTAGAACCTGGAAGGAGTAGCTATTGGAGAGAACTGCTTGACAAGAGTCGTGGCCTTTGGTGAAGGGATGCAGACAATCCATGGAAATTAGGGAGGGAGGCAAGGGAAATAAATATGGTCACTTTGGTCTCCACCTGCCTTCTGATGTCCTTCTGGGGCCTCCCATTGCCAAAGCTAGAAGTCAAAGTTGGTTATTGAGTCAGGTCATTTAAAAAATTCTCCTACTGCATAAAGCAGGATAAAGAATAGGTCTGCAAGGGAAAATAGAAAATATGCAACACACTGCATATCTGAAAATGTCTTTATCTTCATACTTGTATGACAGTTGGTAAAGTACAGAATTCTAGGTTTGAAATAATTGCCTTCAGAAGTTTGAAGAGAATCTCACTACTGGGTATATACCCAATGGAAATGAAATCCATATGTCGAAGAAATATCTGCACTCCTATGTTTGCTGCAGCGTTACTCACAATGGCTGAGATATGGAGTCACCCTAAGTGTCCATCAACAAATGAATGGATAAGAAAATGTGGCATATATGCACACTGAAACACGATTCAGTCATAAAACAGAATGGGATCCTGTCATTTCCCCCAAAGCATGGATTAATCTGGATGACACTATGTTAAGTGAAATATGCCAGGCACAGAAAGACAAGCACTGCATGATCTCACTCATATGTGAATCTAAAATAGTTGATCTCACAGAAGTAGAAAGTAGAGCGGTGAATACCATAGATTTGTGTGGTTGACAGGGAATGGGAGAAATGGGGGGATATTGGTCAAAGTATATGCAGTCATGTGCCACATAACAATGTTTCAGTCTCCTACAGACGGCATAGACAATGGTGTTCCCATAAGATTATAATGAAGTTGAGAAAGTGACATATTCATCCTAATCTCATAGAGCAATTACTTTTTAAATATAAATTTAGTTTAGCTTAAATGCAGTGTCTATAAAGTACCGTCGTGTAATGTCTTAAGATTTTACATTCCTTCATCACTCACTGACTTACTGACTTACCCAGAGCTACTTTCAGTCTTGCAAGCTCCATTCATGGTAAGTGTACTAAACAGGTGTTCCATTTAAAATCTTTTGTACTGCATTTTCATTATACCATTTCAATTTTTAGATATGTTTAGACACAAAACTGTTTGCCGTTGTATTACAGTTGCCTATGGTATTCAGTGCAGTAACATGCCATACAGGTTTGTTGCCTAGAAGTGATAGGCTATCCTATTTAGCCTAGGTGTGTAGTAGGCTGTGCTGTTCAGGTTTGTATAAGGACACTTTGTGATGTTCACACAACAATAAAGTCACCTAACAATACATTTCTCAATATGTATTGTTGTTGTTACATGATGCATAACTGTATACTTACAGTTAGGATAAATAAGTTCAAGAGATCTCTTATACAGCATAGTGACTATGGTTAATGATGATCTATTGTATTCTTGAAAAATGCAAAGAGTGAATTTAAGGGTTCTTACCACAAAAATGATAACCATGTGAGGTAATGCATTTGTTAAGTAGCTACATTTAACTGTTTCACAGTGTATATATACTTCAGAACATCGTGTTGTACATGATAAATATATACAGTTTTATCTGTCAATTCGAATGTCCAGTATGGGCAAATATATAGAGAAAGAAAGTACATAAGTGATTTCCTGGCCTAGGGGGTTGAAGGGAGAGGATGGGCGTGCAGAGAGAAATAGGAAATGAGTATTCATGGTTATGGAGTTTTTTGGAGGATGAAAAAATGTTTTAAAATTGGTGCTCACAACTGTGAACATACAAAATCACCATTGGATTGTACACTTTAAATGAGTAAATTATATGATATGTGAATTAGATATCAATAAAAAGCTTTTTTTTTTTTAAAGGAAATTTTAAGGAATTTACAGTGGAGATATTTAGAGGTTTGAAATTCATTGGGTTTCTTACCCTTTGTGTGTTGTGTGTGAACTGTTCTCTCTCTCTCTCTGGAAACTAGTAAAACCTCCTTTTTGCCCCAGTCAAATTTTCACAAATTTTTACCATGCACTTTGCAATGGATTTACTTGTATTTATTTTTCTAGACACTCATAATATTCTTTCAATCTAAAAACTCATAACCTTCAGTTCTGGAAATGTTTATTGAATCATTCAGTTAATAATATACTCTATCTTGTTTCCCTGTACTCCTAAATTTCTAGTTTTCCCTCGCTTATTTTCTCTTTGTCTTTTTACTCCTCTTTCTTGGAGATTTCCTTAACTTTTCCTTCAATCCTTTTGTTGAGTTTTATTCTAATAGCATTTTTGTATCGAGATATGCTTCACTATTTTAAAGTATACATAAAATTCACCATTAAAAGAGTACATGTGAATATCTTTAATTATATATAATGACTATGTTGTGTAACAATCACTGCTATCAAATTTCATCACCTCAAAAACATTTCTATCACCCCAAAAAGAAATTCTGTACCTATTAGTAGTTTGTCTCAAACCCCCTCTACCCCATCCCTTGGCAACCATTAATCCATTTTCTGTGAATTTGGCTGTTCTGGACATTTCACATAAGTGGAATCATACAATATGTGGCCTTTTATGTCTGCTTCTTTCACTTAGTAAAATGTTTCAAAGGTATATCCATGTTCTAGCATGTAACAACACATACTTCCTTCTTTTTTAATGGTTGAATAATATTTCATTGTATGAGTAATTAATATTTTGATTTAGCCATTTATTCATGGATGAATATTTGGGTTGTTTGCACTTTTTGACTATTATGAATATCATTGCTGTGAATGTGTGTGTACAAGTTTTTGTGTAAGTATGCTTTCATTTCTCTCGGGATATACCCCGAAGTAGAATTGCTGGGTCATATGATAATTCCATGTTTAAATCTTTGAGGAACTGCCAAACCCTATTGAGCTTTAGGATTCTGCTAGAAAGTTACAAATTTCTAAGAGCACTTTTGTTTATTTTCTGAATTAAAAAAATGGAATACAATCTCTCTCTTCCATTTCAGATGATATCAATGATACTTTTTAAAAAAGTTTTCTTCTCCCTGCATAGTCTGTCTTACAATGTTAATTTAATTTTTAAAAAACTCTGTGTTCTATTATTTCCCAAATGTCTCATAATTCTTAGTGGATCTAGAGTGATTTTATTTAAGAGGGAGAAGTAGAAAGTTGATTGGATCATGGTCTTGATCATGTGGGTAGTCTTGTTGACGAATTTCAAAGTGACTTGATGTGACATTTGTTGAGAATTCCCAGTGTCAGTTATCTTTAGTCAGATTTTTTTGGAGAAATATCTTCCAATCGCTCATTTGGAAGGTTAGGATCTTTCTACCAGTGCTCTAGGTGATGTTTGGGAAAGAGGATTGCAAGTGTCTATACTCATGATTCAGTGTGCACATGGTCATTTAATCTTCTTCTGATATTTCTATGCCCAAAGGGGCCTGGTGTCTCTCAGTCTAGAGACTATTCTATTCCCTCTGACTATAAACCTCCAGATTTCTCATATAGGGAGGGAGGGGCAAGCTCCCTGTGGCAGAGTAGAAAACGGAATCCAAGGACCTAACTGCTTCTCAAACACTTTTACCCAGGGTTTTTTTTTTTGAAATGTAGTAACCCCCCCCCCCATTTTACTTCTAGTTCCAGTGGTATCTGGTACTTGCTAATCCTGTGATTTTTGTGAATTTTGTGGTACAAATTGTGTAGATTCTCACCTCTTCTCACTGTGGGCTTGGGATTTGGCTAAAATTTATAAATTTTAGCAGGATTACATTTTCCATGCAAGACCAGTACATACACCACAGCATAGTTATAAAGATTACTTTATTACTCCACAAGGAGGGGCAGTTATCTAAAGGGGTCTTCTCTCTGATGTTCATTGGTCTTAATTATTTTCATGGGGGAAAAAAAGGCCGAAGTTGCAGTAACATGCTGCATGACTCAGGCCGCATAGCTACATTCCCCTCAAGGCTCAGAATAATTTAAAGCTCCAACAGTTTTAAATTTGAATTATTTTAAGTTTGAATTATTTGATTTCATAATTCAGCTGCTTCTGGACTGAATTGCTGCCCTGGGGTTAGGAGGAAGCAATGCTGGGTGACACTGGTGGGCACAGGAAACCAATGCGAGCATGTACCATTTTCCTCCTCCAGTCCTGAAGTCTTTTTTTTTTGAGTTGGAGTCTCACTCTGTCGCCCAGACTGGAGTGCAGTGGCCGCTCCCGGCCACTGCAGCCTCAACCTGCTGGGCTCCGGCGATCCTTCCGCCTCAGCCTTCCAAATAGCTGGAACTACAGGCACGCGCTACCACACCCGGCTAATTTTTTGAT
>CAUYQG010060106.1:0-27672 GCA_963574415.1 Tarsius wallacei | reverse complement strand
ACACAGGAAGGGATGAGGAAGCATGAGAACGAGAGCTGGGGTAGAGGAAGAGGTGGTGTTCCAGGCAGATGGCCCAGCGGTGGGAGGGAACCCGGTGGGTTCAAAGGCTGAAAAGCAGCCAGTGTGGTGGGAAGGAGGGTGCGAGGGGTGGGTGGGTGGTATGATTTAAGGAAGAAGTAGTCAGCAGTGGTGGGCCATGAAGATCTATGGAGCCTCTTTAGAAGTAAGGTCTTGGCTGGACATGGTGGCCTACATCTGTAATCCCAGCCCTTTGGGAGGCTGAGGCAGGAGGATCGCCTGAGCCCAGCAAGCAGGGGTAGTCACTGGAGGATATTTAAATATGTAGGGGGTGTGGAGCGACCTGATCAGACCTGTATGTTAAGAGTATTGTGGTTGCGCTAAAGTTAATTTTTTAAAAACCCTCTGACATGATGTGATTAAGAAAGCACTTTACCTATGTGATCTTTTTTCCCCAAAATCCATAGCCTCAGTCTATTCACGAGAAAGACATAGGGCAAACCCAAACTGCAGGACATTTTGTTGGGACTCTGCTTTGCAGAAAAAGGCAGGATTAGAACAGGGCCAGAGTGAAAGCAGGAAGACCTATTGGGAGCCTTCCACAGTGGCCCAGGAAATAGATGATGGGAACTCAGTCTAGAATTCTGGCAGCGAAGATGGGCAGACTTGGGAGCTGATTAAGAGGTGAGATCACAGGGCCTCTGGTTGTATTTCAAGGGGGAGGGAGAAGAAGGAAAGTATACAGGTAACTCTCAAGTGTCTGACTCCAGAGATTGGGCAGCAAATTAGGTTGCTTGCAGAGCCCCCAGGGAGTTGGGCGAGAGAATCAGGTCTAGAGGAAAGAGAAGTTCCTTAACATGGATGAATCATCTGCAGTGTGTTTTATGCAGGTCACTATGCTGTAGGAGGCGAGCAAAAGCAAATACAACAAACACTTCTACTGCCTTTAAGAGTAGTGTCAAAAAGAGGTACCAGCAAGGGGGGGAGTGGAGTAGCTCAACTGTGTATCTATGGCTCTAGAGCGGTGATCGCAGGAAAGGGCTCAGTCATTTAAGCCACTAAGAGATACTCGATAACTGAAGGGTAACTGAATGTCCCAAGTGCCATACACGGATAACAGACATCAGGGGGAAAAAAGAAAGAGAGAAAGAAAGAAAAAAACACCCACAAATCTTTACTCAGCACTATATGCCTAAACCATCTCAGAGTAAGATAAGAGACAGGGAAGGGCAAGTTCGGCCTCTTCTCTTAAAGGGCCTACGAGGGGTTGAAAGAAACCTGCATCAAACATTTACAGGACCACAGGGCAGACTGTAAGGAAAGGTTGAGCTATGAGGATCCCACCCGGGATCCTCATTCAGGAGGAAGTCAGCCATCTGATGGGGCCAGAGGGGTGAACAACAGCAGAGAAGAAGACAGTAAGTGTTTCCTGTAGGCACCATGCCTGAGTGAGCACTGAAGGATGAGTGGAATGGGGGTGGGGGTGGGGGCGAGCGTATGAGAGAGGAGACAGGCAATGAAGGGTCACTCAAGTCCAGGCAGTGGCACCCTTGACAATCTCCCCCTAGATGGCATCCTATACTGGCAGGAAGACACCAGTCTGCCTCAGGTACCTACATGTTGAGATGCCCTATTTTAAAAATAAAGTCCTGTTTAAAAACATTGGGGACATTTTTTTCCCCCAGAAGGCTCAGGAGAGTAGTTCCTTAATTATCAGCAAAGTTCAGGGCACCCCTTTGCTGAAGCCAGTCTCCCGTCCACCACCACGACTTAAAAAAAAAAGAAAAAAGAAAGCCACCGCACCGACCTTTGTACAATTTCCCTTCTTCCTGCAAAGTTCTTTCTGGTTGCCTCCGCTGCCACCCACCCCAGGCAAGCCCCGGTTCACTTAGGCCATATCTTTTTGCCCTTTTCCTGATAAAGTCCATTCCTCGGCGCCGGAGGCAGCGGAGGCCCGAGGGTCTGCGGCGTGGGAACAGCCCCTCCCCAATTCCTGGCTCCCGGGCCCAGCCAGGACGTCCGGACTGTGGGTTCGATCCCGATCTCCATGTCGAGGGCCGAGTTAGCGTCCTCCTGGCGGGGTTCCCGGGGGAAAATGACCACTGTCAACCCCAAGAGCCTGAACGAGTCTGGACAGAGCCGAGCGCTTGGCGGCTCCAGGGCCCGGCTGCGGGAGACCCTCTGCAGGAGGCCCTCCGCGGAGGATCAGCGAGAGAAGGGCTGGGGGCGGGTAGGGGGGCTCCCGGGGCGGCGGACCCTCCAAGGGACTGCAGGCCCAGGGGGTGGCACAACGTTTCCCCCGCACCCTCGGCTCTCCCCGCACATCCCAGCTCCATCCCCTCAGGGCATCAGCCGACTCGCTGCGTCAGCTAACCCTCAGCCCGGTATGTGGTGGGGGAAGTACCCCGGCCGCCTCGCCCCTCGGCACTCGGCCCTACCCTGCCGCGCAGCGTAGACCCGGCTTGGGTTCGAGGGCTGGGAGCTTGACCGCAGGGCAGCCCCGCGGCTCCGCCAGCAGCTCGAAAGAATGTCAGTCCCGTCTTAGGGAAAAAGTTAGAAGACATCCCGGCCACGCCAACTTCTCATCCAGGGCCAGACTCGAACTTTGCGCCCAGAGGGGTGGCTGCACATTCCGGAGCGACCCTGGAGTCATTCGGACCCGGGCGCCCAGGCTGCCCGGCCGCGGCCGGCGGCGGCCAATCACAGAGCGCCTCGGGCGGGAGAGGCTGGAGGGCGCGGGCAGTCGGGGAATGACGGCGCCAGAGGCCAATAGGGAGCCAGAGTGGGAGTCCTTGCCCGCCCCACTGACCAATGGGAAAGGGGTGGCTTTGGCTGAGGTCCCCGAGGTGCTAGCTGCAGGCTCCGGGGCCGTGGACTGGAGACCCCAGGGCTGGAGGGGACTTTGGAGAGGAGTTTCCTGGCCCTCTTTTTGCCACCCGCCGACCCGCAGGCCACAGCGCGGCCCTCACCTGCTGGAAGCGGGGTTTGCCCAGCTGGAAAGGGGGTGCATCGGCCGAGGCGTTCGCGGCACTAGCCGCCGCCGCCGATGCCGTAGTCGCTGTATCCGCCATGGCCACTGACGCCCGCAATCTCCGGCCCTTTTAAAATGTCCCTCCTCGGCCCCCGCCACAACTGCCTCTTCCGATTGGCCCTAAGCAACCGCAGCGAGCGAGAGGCGCAGGGGATTGTGGGGAGTGTAGTTTTTCTCGTCCTGGCGCTTGCCAGCCCTGGACTGCGGTGAGTTGCACCCACATAGCCCGATCTCGGTGCCCGGGGAAGGGTGTGCATGCACGTACGACTCTGAGGTCCCGACAGGTGGTCACGGGGCAGCGCTCGCTGCTTACCTGCGTCCAGAAGTTTGAGTCGCTGCTGTAGATGTCGCTCCCAGAGCGGCAGTTCAGAAGGGCCCCACTCCTTCGGGCCTGACCCGAGACCAGATGGACGAGGACTCCAGGCGGAGTAGGGTTAATCTCGGAAGGATTTCTGCAAGCAGTTGCATTGCGGAACCTTCGTGCAGTTTCTTCCTCCCTACCCACTTGCCCCGTGCGTGCCCTCCAGCCGCCCTGACACTCAGTTCCTGGAGCATGCCGGGTCCTGAACGCCCCCAGACTCTGGAATATTTTGTACCCAGAAGTCTTTTATCTTCACCTGACGCTGGTCCTCTTTCTGGCCTCAACCTGAACATTGCATTCCGCGGTCCATCACCTTACTTCTGCAAAATCCCAAACATGCTACTATGGCACCCAGCACTTTTTTGCAGCCCTTGCATTTAGTTATTTATGGTTTTGGATATGTCTTTCCTACCGTAAGGTTCACAGGACAGGCACTGTTTGATTCACTGCTAAGTCTTCAGTGCCAGGCATAGGAGGTCTCACAGAAGGGACTCAAACATGGATTAACTGTGAGTAAACCAGAAGGGGCTTAAGACCCCCGACAACCTCCACCTCCTTTGGCCAGCCAAGGAAGATCCCTGATAGGCCTAACTCCTGGGCAGGAGAACTGGGGAGTGGAGAGTGGGGTTCAGTAGCGTTCATCAAACACCAGCTACAAGGACTTTAGGTAGGGGAGAGTACTGCAGATTGTGGAGTAAGCGTGCCAGCATGGATCACACACACTGCTGGCCGAGATGGGTGCCTCAGCCTGTAATCCCAGCACTTTGGGAGGCTGAGGCGAGTGGATCGCCCAAGCCCGCGGGTTTGAGACCAGTCCGGGCAACTTGGTGAGACCTCGTCTCTACAATAAATAAAAAATTGGCCAGGTGTGGTAGCATGTGCCTGGAGTTCCAGCTACTTGGAGGGCTGAGGCGGAAGGATCGCCAGAGCCCAGCAGGTCTACACTGGGGTGGCCATGAGTGTGCCACAAAACTCCAGCCTGGGTGACAGAGACTCCAACTCCCCACCCCCCCCCAAAAAAAACCCAAACACACACACACTGCTACAGAATAGAGTAGTAGCTAAGGATTTCCAGCTGAATTACCTGACCAGTGAGCCAAACTGGTGTGTGCTTGGGGGAGGGGAGGGGAGAACGAGGCAGGGCCGGCTACCTGTTTCACCCAAGAGGACTACAGAAATATTTAGTGGTGATTCTAAGGTCCCACTTTGGGACTCATTAATCTCATGGTGAGGTGCAAGGTTGGCTCATGTACGCCCATGTCTTTCTGGACACTGCATGAGCTGCAGCAGAGTTCCTCTAACAACTGAACCACAGGAAACACTTTTCCTAAAGCTAGAGAGGGACTCTAGCTAGCCACGAAGAACAATTTGTACTCTGGATTTGTAGCTTATCTTCCTCTACTAGACCAAACAGGTTGAAAATGGGGGAATCAGTTTTTTACCCTCTATATTATCACATAGTACCCAATAAATGTGGGTATCCTGAGAAAAAACTAAGTCTAGGCCACTGAGCAACACTGTGTTGCTGTCCCCTGATGGTAGGTAGGGGCAGTGTCATCCAAGAATCCCATCATCTTGATTTAAGGCTGCTTTCTCCCCCAGGCAGCCCCCTTCACCTGCTCATTCCAAAGCAGGAACACAACAGAGCCACCTGCAGTACATGAATTTTTATTCTCCATAAAGTGCCCAAAACATGAATAACAAGCTCTTTATAAAAAGGATTTAAAACTAGGAATACAAACAGCAAAGCATAAATGTGCCTGCTCTCTACCCACACCCCCCCCCCCCCCCCAGCTCTCCTCCAAGTTGTGGCCAGGAGCAGAAACATCCAATGTGAACCTTGGGCTTCAGTTCAAAACATCTTCTGAAGACATATCTACCCCAGGCATTTGTGAGGCCCACAAAGATGAACAGAATATCAGGGCCAGGGCTGAGACTGAATATAGCCCAGAGGAATACACAGTAGGGGAGTGACTCCCCCTCTCTCAGAAAAGATATTTCCCTAACACCCAAAGACCCACAAAAAGCATGGCTGAAGTCCTGGACATCTGTGGATACTTTTCTCAGCTTCGATGAGTGGGGCTTAAGGTAAGTAACTTTCCTCCATGTGTCGGGCTCCTCTGCTGCATCCAGGCAGAAGACAGACATCATCCATGCAGCACATGTCCTCCTGAGGCCTTCCAAGCAAGCCCACGGGCCCTCTCACGAAGAAGCAATTCTCTCCTAGAGGAGCTTTTGCCTCCTCACTGGGCCAAAGTATCCTCCTTCAGCACCTCCATACCCCTCTATTTTTGCTAATGCAGGGTGTCCCAAGCCACCAAAAGTTCCCTGCAAAGGCCTTGGGGAAGTCTGCTGTTTTCTACAAGCAAACCAGGGACTGGGCCAAAGGACAGTTACTTCATTTCGAAGTGCACTGCAGCCAAGCCAGGCAAGGCCCTGGGGCAGAAGGGACAGGCTGGGACTGCAGTTTAGTGGATGGATGGGGGTGGGGGGTCAACAAAAGCTTTTCCCTAAGCAGAGGTGTCTCCTAAAGGCATAGTGGGACTTCCCACTTTCAGACCAGCCAACTGGTCTAGCGCAGCTGAGTCCTGAGGCCAGGAGGAATGAGAGTAGGCTGGGCAGCCTCAGGCCAACCTGCCCGCCTGCCCAGCAGTAGCTTTTATCCTGTTTATCCTAGGATCCTCCTAATGGGGTTGAGGGAGTGGGAGGAGGCAGCACGGAGGTTGAGGGAGGAGCAGCAGCAGCTCGGCCAGACCCTTGACTGGGATCAGCTCTAGTGGAGGAGAAGCGCCCACAGCAGGGCTGCTCTCACCATCCATTCCCATTCCCAGGTCCCCGACAGACCCATCCTATGTGCTCAACAGGTGGGAAGGGCACACCACACGGGGGGCGGGGGAGAGGTCGACATCCAGAGGCTCTTGACCCCACCCACAAAAGGCACATTTTAATTGGTTTCCAAAAGTTCAAACCCTGCATGCAGCTGCAGAGTTTTGGCATCTAGACAGGCAACAAGAATAGACATGGAAGCTTGATCTCCAAAACATAAGCAGCCCAAAGCCCTGATCCGGAGGGGCCTACATGTCAGAGGTGTGGGAGAACTCGAAGAGCAAGGAGCTCTCCCCCAACTCACACATGATGCTCAGTGGAAAGGTCAGAGGGAACAGGATACAGCCTGGAGAACACACATCACCCACCTCTGTCCATACCGCACTTGCTCCACAGACAGCTCAAGACGGAAGCAGACTCAGGACATGGCAGATTCTAGACCAGACCATAGAAGCTCCTTGCTCTTAGGGAATGGGCATGAGGCTGAAGAGTCGGCGCCCTCATTGCCCATAACTCAGACAAACAGGCAGCCTGGTCCCTGTCCCAATAATACGAGAACCCCCTCCAGGGGCTGAAGGGAAATGAAGAGGATGGGGTTTGGCCGTGGGAAGAAATGGCTGGCCATTCTTGGAGAGTAATAAAGTATGTGCTAGCAAACAGCCTCGGCCCAGATACCACACCAAACTGCAGCTCACCCCTGCTGCATCTTGAGGGCTACATTCCTTGCTCCAATTCCCTGGAGCCCTCAAACCTAAGGGGTATGAAAATAGGCAGGTGGGAATGACCCAGGGCTCTCACAGACACACAAGATGTACATGGAGCCTGAGGCCTCCAAAGGGAATCCAAAGGGCCTCCCTTTCAGCAGCTCTGGTAGAGGCAGGAGGGAGAGAGGAGCAAGGAGTGATGAGGACAGACAGCAAGCTGTCCCAGGTGAGAGAGTTCAATGGGAAGGAGGGCAGGCAGGCAACAAGTCCACACCAACCCTCCTGGGGGTGGAGGTGAGGAGGGTTATTTGGGGAGGCTGGGGGGGATTTGCAGCAGTGTGGGTGAGGTCTCCATGATCCGCACCAGCAGCCGGTCAATGTAGCTCTCCAGCTCCTGCACGTGCTCGTCCCGCTGGCTCAGCTCCCGCTCCCGCTGCAGGAGCAGTCCGATGAGCTCGTCATGAGTCAGGTGGTAGTACTTGGCCGACTGGTCCAGCACAGCTGAGTCCTGAGGCCACACGGAGCGAGAGTGAGCGAGAAAACCCACCTGCCTGCCATCACTCAAGTTTCACCATTTCACCAAAGGGTCCCAGGGCTGCCTCTGTCTCCAATGTCAGAGGTGGCTCAAATGGCTTGAGGACTCTGGCATGGGGTACCTAGTCTGTCTCCCCAGCACCCTGCCCCGAGTCTCTAGTCCCCCCCACCCCGCACCCTGCCAGGCATCACCTTCAGCCTCTTGGTGTCCACAGTCTGGCCAACTTGGGGGGCCAGAGCCACAGGCTGAACACTGCCAGATGTGACTGTTTTGAGTTTCTCCAGGCCACTGCTCAGGGCTGTGCTCAGACTGGAGCGGGGCTGCTTCCTGTCGGGGCTGCCCTCCACAGGGACAGCACTGAGGGGCTTCACAGGGTGGGGACTGCAAAGACAGATAGGAGAGGGGTTACAGGGAGAGAAGGACAGCACAGGTCAGGGGTGGGGCCGCCTTCTCTGTGGAGCCTCTGCATCTGCTGGACAGAAAGCCCACCACTTGGGGGTGGCTGCCCCCGCACAGTCAAGGTCTTGGGGCAGCTGTACCCAGCATGTCTCAGCAACTCTCTGTGGCCTCCTCAATCTTCACCTCACCACCTCCTTCTTCTCCCTTCTACTTCCTCATTGACCTGATGACCCAGCCTCTTCACAGGGACAGTAGAGGCCATCCCACAAACTTCTCTACACCTGCACGCAGTCTTCCCAATTTTCCCAGGACTGTCAGGATTCCCAGGACGTGGGACCTCTATTGCTGAAACCAGGAAAGACCTGAGCAAACTGGGATGCTTGGTCAGCCAGCTCCCTACTGGCTGTTCTCCGTCTGCATTTAGACAGGGTTGCGAAACCCTCCCTTGACCTTGTATTTGCTCTAGCTGTCATCCCTGCCCCCACATCCTTCCTGCTCACCCAAGCCTCTCCAGAGCACATACACCAAGTTTGTCTCTAGTTGCTTTTTTTGAGTCGGAGTCTCACTCTGTCGCCCAGACTGGAGTGCAGTGGCTGCTCCCGGCCACCGCAGCCTCGACCTGCTGGGCTCCGGCGATCCTTCCGCCTCAGCCTTCCAAGTAGCTGGAACTACAGGCGCATGCTACCACGCCCGGCTAATGTCTCTAGTTTCTCACCTTCTGTTGACTCCTCAACCCGTAGAACAGAACATCAGCACACCCTCCACCCCACCATAAGTGTACTTGCTGAGGTCAACTTGGCCGCTCTTTCCTATGGGCCGCTCATCTCCCTTTCTTCGGGGACCTCCATGTAGTTTTCTGACCTCAGACAGCCCCTCCTCAGTCTTAACTGCTAGTCTTTCCTTAACCCTCTCCTCCTCCTTGGCTCCTACCACTCCTCACCCCAGGGCTCCAGACCCACGGAAACAGGCAGGCTCAAACCCCTTGGGTGTGTCCCTCTCCATGACACACCTGCCCTTTCCTCTGTGCTACTCCTATAGTGAGCAGCACTGTTGGGCCCCATGGCTCAGGTCAGAAAGTCGGAAGCCTGAGAGTCCTTCAACTCACCCCCTTCAGCCTCATCCTTAACATCCAAGCCTGCTACCCTCCTACCTTCTCTCAAGCCATACCCTCTGCTCTGCTAAACCTTCCTTCTAGCCACAGTCACCAGATCAGCTCCTTGGCCTCAGTCTTGCCCACCTCCAGCCATCTCTCCATTCTACTGCAGGATAACGATCTTGGCCTTTCCGATGCCTGAAAACCCTTTAATGGCTCCTATCGAGGTAGGAAAACACAGTCTGGCTCCTGCCCTTTCCTCATGGCCAACTACTGCCCCAGCCACTGGAAAAATGCTCTTTCTTATCTTCAAGCCCTTATCAAAAGCCATTCTTCTGTCTAGAACACTGCCCCAGCTTCCATTAGCTCACTAATTCCTACTTAGGTTTCAAAGCTACGCAAGGCCACCTCCTTCAGGGAGCCTTCCTGATTCCCCCAGGCTTATATGACCCTCCTCTGGGATCTCCCAGCATCCTGTAACTGTGACAGTTTCATAAACTGCATCAGGCCCCCAAATCGACTAAGCTGCCCAGGGGAATCTTTTACAAATTTATGCTTACTTCACAGAGGATTTAGACTGTTCAGGGGGAAGCAAAATGGCTTAGTTCAAGGCCTTGAATTCCACTGAAGCAAGAAACCCTCAGGATAGAGCTGTGGATTCAGTCTCACAATTCTGGAAGAGTGGCCGAGTACCCAGGCACCGGCAGCAGGAGAGGAAAAGCACTCGTATCAGACCTTTCTGGCCACCTGGATGTCTGCCCCAGGGATGGATTGCAAAAGCAGTTCTAATGCCACCTATGGGCTGGGCCGGGAAGAAGAGGATGACCACCACAACACAAAAGTGGCCTGAATGAGGGGCCAAACAGGCCTGGACTCTCAGCCTTCTTGTCCCTCCCTCTGAGGGACCCTAGACCCTGCAGCTCCATGGACTCCATTTCCTCATCTGAGGAATGGGGGCAGCTCTACTCAGTCCACCCACTTCATGATGTAAGGAATATGCCCGGTACAGACACAAAGCCAACTCTGAGAAGAAAGAAAACTTAACAAAAAGTGAGGCCAGGTGAGGTAGCTCATGTCTGTCATCCCAACACTTTGTGAGGCTGAGGCAAGAGGATTGGTTGAGCCCAGGAGTTTGAGACCAGCCTGGGCAACACAGTGAGACCTTGTCTCCACAAAAAAAAAAGTCAGAATTAGCTGGGCGGTGTGTTGCACACCTGTAGTCCCAGCTACTTGGGAGGCTGAGCTAGAAAGATCACCCGAGCCCAGGAGGCCGAGGCTGAAATGAGCCATGATCATGCCCCTGCACTCCAGTGACAGTGAGACCCTGACACACACACACACACACATGCACACACACACACACACACACACACACACACAGTAAACGTAGCTAGTGTGATGAGAGGTTGTGCTGAGGGCAGCACAGCCAGCTGAGGACACTGTAACCACCAGCTTCGCATCTCCCTCCCCCACCTCCGGGGAGCAGCATTACCACTACCCCTGGGGAAGAAAGCTGGGGGCAGCCTGGCCTCCCTCCCACCCACTTCTCATATATCAGCACTGGCTCTCGGGGCCGTCCTTCTTGGGTCCACTCTGTCTTCCCCACTGGGCTGGGAATTCCTTGGGAATGGAGTAGGGACAGTGTCTCATCTCTGCTCGGGGTCTGAGACGCAGTAGATACTCAGTGAATTTGGAGAACCCACTGCATGACCCAGCGCGTGCCCCAGGCTGTCTTGCTCCCCAAGCCCTGCACCCTGCCCTGCTCTCCCCACTCCTCCACTCACCTCCAGAGCACTACTGTCTCTCTGGATTGCAGCCCTGGCTAAGCCATGCCCCATCACCTCCCTGTGTCCAGAGTCTCCAGACTGCTGCGCTCATCACCCCTCACCAGCCATCTGGTGAAGTCACAGCCTCATAATTCTTCGAAATGGACTAACGCCACAGTGACCACAATCACACAGACATCTGCTGCCCACTCAGCAGTCCTAAATGCATCAGAACTGCCCCCTGAAAGGCACCACACGCAAACCCATGACGCACTTGCTGAGGCTGAAGACCTTTCTTCTGAGGGTCGCGTATGCGGAAAGCAGTCTAGTTCTACTTTTTTTTTTCCTCCGAAGGTATCTCCAGCATTCTCTCTGACCTAAGTGCTGGTCCCTCCTCTTGCCCTCTGCCTTCCCCAGGCTTCCTCACCCCATCTGGACAGGAAACTGCCCAAGGCTCAACTGCCAGCCTGCTCTCCCAGGGCCTGCCCCAAAACTGGCCCCTGTCTGACTAGCCCCACTGCCCTCAGCCCCCAGTGGCCAAGGGCACAAGCTCTGGAAGGGCCCACAGCATGGTTCTCTACTCCTTCCCCTGCTGGCCACATAGGGTCTCCCTACCTCATTCCTTATGCCCTCACCTTATCAGTGTTATGCCCCAAACCCCTGGCTTGTGGGGGTGCTCTGATTGTGCAAGGTCCCAAAGAGGCAGCGTCAAGGCTGGTACCATAGAAAGCTCAGGTCTTCAAGCCTGCACCACCCTGTTCTTGGGGTGAGGGAGACCCTCACCAACCCTTGGAAAGGATGAGGATGGAATGTAAACACCTCGGCTGCCCAGGCAGCTCTGCCCCTCCACCCCATTCCTCCTGGAAAGTGTTCTGGGGGTGGACGCTCACCTGGCGCTGGGCTGTGGCTCCTCAGCTGGTCGTGTCTCCAAGGGCAGAAGCACAAGCGGGGAGGTTGGGGTGGCTGCAGCGTGGTCCTCCCTGAGCGGGGCAGGGGAGCCCCCAGGCGGGGAGGGCTCAAATGGGCCAGGGGGCGAGGCTGACTCCCCAGAAGGTGGGGAGGAAGAGGTCGGGGGCCAGGCTCTAGGCAGGGGAGAGCATGGAGGGCTGGGCCCCCCATGGTGGTGGCTGGCCCAGGGCGGGAGAGGGGGCGGTGGAAAGGCCGGCTCTGGGGGAGTGGGCAGCTCTTCTGGACCAGAGTAGACAGAAGATTCCCTGGACCCTGGTGGGGATGTGGATGAGAGGCTAGGGGGATCTCGGTTCCCCTGAGAGAAGGGGTTCAAGGCACCCTCCCTGGAGGCCCATACATCAGCCTGTTGGGAGGTGACTGACAGGGACCCAAGCCCCTCTGCTACTGGTCCCTGGCTGTGGGCCTCAGGAGCCTCGGGGCCTTCTCCTCTCTCGGGAGCCCCCCCGATCTGCTGACTCTGAGGAACCAAGCTCTTTGAGTAACAGGGTAGGGGGGCAGGATCCTCAGGCCAGCTGGCGGACCCAGACAGGCTGGGCCCAGATGCAGGGGGGCTGGCATCCTCAGCTAGATCTTCCAGGCCTGGCTCGCCCAGCAGGGTTACAGAAGAACGGCTGTCAGACTCCTCCGACTCGGCCTTCTCTCCCTCCTCCTCGGCCTCCTGGGGATCAGCAACCAGTGCACTTGGGGCGGCATCGTCTCCTCCTGCCCCTGCCCCCTTGTTACTTAGCCCCCCTGTAGCCTTCTCTTCCTTCTCCTCCTCCTCCACCTGGGATCTGGAGGGTGTGAAGAGGCGCGGTGGCTTGGGAGGTGGTGTGCTGGGCTGCAGCCCCTTGTCAGACCCCCACTCGGGTTTAGGCTCTGGCTCCAGCTCCGGTGGGAGAAGACTCTCGCTCCCCTTAGGGTTCACAGTTTCCGGTGATTCTGGCTGTGCCTGGGGAGGAGGCAGCCCATCAGACTCTCCCTGCAGAACTGGTGAGGCCATCTCAGCTGCAGGAGAAATGGTGACCACATCCCAAGGCCAGGAGTCTTCGGCTGTACTGAGCTCATGGAAAAACTGGTTTTCACCTCGGGAGGCTTCCTCGTCCTGGCCCTCAGCGGCACTGTCTGGGCCAGGCAGCCTCTCCCACACACTGAGCACTTCGGGGGAGCTAAACAGAGATGTCCCGCTGTCTGCTGGACTCTGCCCGGCTTCCCCTTCTGGGGCCGGTGGCTCCCTGTCTGGTTCTGATGCCGAGGCTCTTGGGTGCAGCTGAGCTGACATGGAGGGCAGGCCGGCCCCTACCGACCCAAGGGGCCCTGAGTCAGCTCTGCTTGTGCTGTGGTGGTCCAGTCCCAAATCCAGAGGAACCCTGGGCTCCGGCCACATGCTGCTCCCACCTCTTCCTCCTCCTCCTCCTCCTCCTCCCCGAGGGTCTCCCTGGGGCTCAGCTGACTTCACTGCCACGGCCCCAGGGCCTGGGTCTTGCAGACCTGCCGCCTCCAGCCCCACTCCTGCAGGGGCCAGGATCTCGCTCCTGGCCTCTAGACGCAGCCTGCTGGCAGCAAAGATGTTGAAGGTGTTGTCCCACTCAGGCAGGGCTTTCCCAGGGGAGGCCAGGGGGGTGGGGCTGGCCCTCGAGGCACTGGGGAGAGAGGGAGCAGGTGAAGGAGAGTTTAGTGCTATGTCGGCTACGAGCTCCTCGAAGAAGGGGTTGCTCTGCAAGGAGGTGAGGAACGGGTTGGTGAGACCCAAGAGTCCAGATGGGGTAGCTTCGGGGGCGGCGGTGGTGGCGGCAGCAGTGGCAGCAGCAGGGGAGGCGGCTGCAAAAAGGTTAGTGCTTAGCATGGGAGCAGCGGTGGGAGCAGGAGTGGGGGGGGCTGGAGCCCAGGGGGAGCAGGGGAGGTGGTGAGGAAGAGCAGCTGGGTCAGATTCTACCTGAGGAGACACGTCCAGGCTGTGGAGGGAGACAAAACCGTGAGCCTCCTGGTTAATGCCAAGACGGGAAAGGCCCCTGCTGACACCACGTCCCGCCCCCACTCAGGATGAGGGGCTGACACACACACACACACACACACACACACACACACACACACACACGGGCTGGGTTTAGCCACTTGGGCCAGGGGACCGAGGGAAGACCTCAACCTGGAGCATTACCGGGTGTCACCCAGGAGAAAGACGCTGGCAGAACTATTTTCATCTTTATACCAACCCCAGAGAGCAACAGCCCCATTTTATAGGCAGGATCCAAATCTAAACCAAGTGTTCCTTCCACTACCCCATGCTGAAGATTCTACTCAACAACAAACTTACGTGTGAAAAACCAATCCAAAAATGCCTCACATCCCTTTTAGGACTAAGAGAGGGCAATGCAAACACCAGTTGGTGTGGAGGGGAAAGAAAGACCAAAGAAAGGCCAGGTCTAGGTATCTGGCTGGACGCAAAAAAGCTAGCACTGATGGGACCTAGCTGGGCACCTGGAATTCTGACTCCTGAAACAAACTGGGCCCTCCTGATCCCTTGCAGAAGCAGCAGGTAATGATGGGCTGTCATCAACATGACAAGGTGTCTTATTTCTTTGAGAGGCAACCTAACTGGCCAAGGAGGACAAGGCAACACCTGCTGAGGACATCTACCACCAGCACCCACAGACGGTACCCCGTCACCTCACCTCCCTCATGGGCCAGCCTTGGTAGACAAATGGATCAGCAGCAGCATCTCTGGATATCACCAGGGGCCTCCCTGGGTCCCACTAGGGGCAGGGACAGGGTGGGTCCTCTCAGGAAATCCAACCCATTCCCAAAGACGCCAGAGAATACTTGCTGGCCTTCAAGTCTCTCCAGCAGGGTCCTTTTGGGAAGGACCCCCTGCACTGACAGCTATCTGCAGAGTGCAGTCAACTTCAGAGAGTCGGGCAGGGGTGCACTCTAAACTAGAGCTTTTCTTTTCTCCAGGACACAGACAGAAGGCAAGAAGCACAGGAGAAAATGGAAACCATGGTTTGCAGCTGCCAGACAGCTGGGCCCACCTATCAGTCAGACCCCAGTGGCCTCGCCCTCTGCTATCTGAGCAGTCTTCCCCCTCACAGCCAGTCCCCCACCCCCAACTCTAAGCTCCCAAGACCCCCATTCCTTGACCCCTTCCTGCCAGGTGGAAACATCCAGGTGAAACTCATACATATCTAGCTTTTCCACCCAACCAGCTCCTTCTACAGGAAATGCAGGCAGTGAGCCCTGAGGGGCAGAAGCCAAGCTTCTCCAGCCAGCCCATGAGGAATGTGGCTTGGGACAGAAGGAGTCCCTGTGTGAAGAAGCCAAACTCTGGCACTTGCCAGGATTCTCCAGGGAACCAAGGGCCCAAAGAGGGCAAGCCCACATAGAGCTGGACCAAGGTTGGGTCTACTCCTGGGCAAACACCAAGGGCAGATAGCAGGAAGGAGTCCAACTCATCCAAGGCACAGGAGGCTCCCAAAGATGGTGGGGGAGGAGGGAGGCCAGCCTCATAAGCAGGGCACAGCCAGGTCCTAAACCCATGAATTTCTCACAAGAATCAGCTTCCAGAGGTTCTCCTGACCCTATCTTTCCCACATAAGAACTCCCCATCCGGAACTAGAATCCATAATACTGAGTGACCTCTCACGTAGAAACAAAAAACTAAGTATCACATGTTCTCACTCATATAGTAGACCTTGATCATCCAACGTAATACCACAAGAAAATGACGGACAGTGGTGGGAAACCATGGGGGTGGGGAGGGAAAGGGAGGTGGGATTAATGGTAGTCAATATCTGTCTGGGGACGGGGAAACATCCTTTATCAACAAGGATGCCCGAACGAAGCATATTTGTGTACCTAACCCTTAATTGTATCCCACAATATCAAAGTAAAAAGTAATGATTAAATTAAAAAAAAAAAAAGAAAAGAAAATGAAGGCACTTACAGAAGGGATAGAAGAGGAAGTAAAGAATTGGGAGTCATCTACATTGTTAAGCTACCAAATTAGATGAGCTTTTTCAGAGAGAAAATAACAAGAGGGAAAATAAAAGAAGTAAGCACAGGCCCTTGAAAAGCATTATATTTAGGGCTGAAGGGCTGAAGAGCACCAAAAAGGAGTAATTGAAGTAGGAAAAAATTAAGAAAATTTGGTGCAGCCCAAAATGAGAGAGTTCCATTCAAATGATGCAGTTTTCTTTCATGTTTGGCTGTTGTTGTTTTTTTTTTTAATTAGAACTTAATCAGAGTTAACACCACTCACAGAATAATGCCTTTGGAATCTTTCCTAAATAAAATGATTATATTCTGAGGTAGTTTAAGAGTGGAAAGTTTAACAGAATTTGACTCCATAAGGCATGTTTCAGTCTCAGTAGTCATAAATATTACTCCAATCATGAAATTAAAATGTTTAAGAGAAACTGAATAGAATCATGGTATATTTAGAGTAACTTGTTTTTAAAATGCAGCACTTCTGGGTAATATAATACTAAAGAACTCATTTGGGACAGACAAGTACATTTTGCTTGCTATTGACTATTTTGCTTCTGTGTATACATTTTATCTTCAGATTTTCTTTATTTCTAAAAATCTGTTAGTATCATGTGGAATTAGGTGAATCCTTTTGTATTAATATTATCCTTTTGTGGTCTTTTTTGTTTACTTGTTGTCATGTTTAGCTTCTAGCATACATTTTTTTAAAATGTAAAATAAAAAGGACCCTTGAGAGCAAATGATTGGTTATTACAGTGACCTAAAAACTTCAGAATCCACCAGCCAATAGGAACTAACATGTTCGTTTGAATAGTAAGACTGTTTAAGTAAGATCTATTTACCTCTTCCAACCAAGTCCCCCATAATGATTTTTGTCACTCTTTGTGACACACTTGGGCTCACAAACAGCCCTCTCATGCTATTTTCCTCTTCAATCTTCAACTGACTGTAACTCTACTTTAGAGTTTCTTTCTACTGCCACTGTGTTGATGCCCTCCATTAAATCAGAGCCTCCTGGTGCATCAATCTCAAGTTGTCAAAACGGGTGTATTACGATTCTCTAGAAAGAACTAACAGGATGGATGGATGGATAGATAGATAGTTTAGATAGATAGATAGATAGATAGATGATAGAAAGAAAGAAGAGAACTTATTAGGGAAATTGGCTCATGCAATTATGGAAACTGAGAATTTCCACAATAGGCCACCTGCAAGCTGGAGAACTAAAAACATTATAGTGTAGCTCAGTCTAAGTCCAAAACCAGTGGTGTAACTCTCAATCCAAAGCCAAAGGCCTCAGAAACCTGTTGAGTGAATGAGTGGGACAGAAGGTACACAGGTGGGCAGCACTGGTGCAAGTCCCAGAGTCCAAAGGCCATGGAGCCTAGAGTTCTGATGTCCACAGCAGGAGGAGAAGGGTGTCCCAGCTCCATGAGAAAGAGAGAGAATTCACCTTTCTTTCGCCTTTCTGTTCTATCTGGCCCCAGATGTTTGAACGTTGCTGACCCACACTGAGGGCAGATCTTCCCCACTCAGTCCACTGAATCACATACCAATTTCCTTCAGAAATACTCTCAAAGACACACTGAAAAATAATACTTTACCAGATATTTAGGTATCCCATCAGTCAAGTTGACACTTAAAATTAACCATCACAACTGGTATGTTCCTTTCAATCAATGTACCAAAACCAAATTACGTTTTTCAAAAATGGAAAAATGTTCATGAGGCTCACACATTGTCCATCACACTGACTGGGATTGAGAATAGATAATGTTTTTTTCTCCCCACTTTTCTCCTGAGGTGACCATTTCCAAAACATCTGCTTATAGTCTCTCTTTCTGCTGACACAAATTAAATCATCCAAATGTGTGCTTAGGGTAACCCCCATCTCAGCTGTCTATTTGATGCATTAGACTCTGAAGTCCAGTTTAGACTGAGCTGACTGACCATCCTAATATAGATATGCAGACAAATATAGTTACATATAAATGATGATATGGACATAGATGATGCAGATGTAGGTCTAAATACAGATATAGATACATATTAAATGAAAATAAAGCAAAATTCCCATAAATAATTTAATAACAATTTCTTATATCTTACTATAGCCAATATACATCAATAGTGAATACAATAAGATTATGAATTTAACCTCAATATTTTATTAGTTACTTTTTCTTCATAAAAAAATACCCCCAGAACATAGAGGCTTAAAACAATCATTTATTCAGTTCACAGTTCTGCAAGTTGGCAATTTAGGCTAGACTTAGATTGATGGTACTTCTAGACTCAGCTGAAATGGCTCATCAGTACCATATAGTGGGCCATCCCATACTAAGATATACAGTGACCACAGAGAAATAATAAAGAGTCTAAGCATTCAAGACCTCCAATGACCTCAGGTCCAAACTGGCAAATTGTCACTTCTGCCACATGCCTTGTCCAATGCAAACGGTAAGACTGGTTCAGATTCAAGGAATGGGGAAACAGACTCCACCTTTTGATGAAAGAAGCTACAAAGTCATATTGTAAAGATTTGGATTATGGGACTAGTGAAGGATTATGACTGTGTTTTTAATCTACCACAAAGTTTAAAAGACATTTTTCAAGTTGATAAACAAAAACTGTAGTTGAGGTGAGCAATAGAACAGACAAGTTTGCTTGACAGTTCTCTCCCCAGGGATGTCTATGCTATATAATCAACAGTGAAGATTCCTGGAATACACTTCAGTTCTGAGTATAGTATCTGACAAAATGAAGGCATTGATACCTATTTATTGAATGAATAAATAATTTGACAAAGTGAACTTTCATGGCAACTAAACAATGTCAACCATTAGCATATTCTGAAAAACTAATATATCTTCCAGATGCTCATCATTAACTTAAACAGATATAAATTATTCTAGGTTACAAGAGTCCAGCAATATGAATAACTTTCTTTTTTTTTTTGAGTTGGAGTCTCACTCTGTCACCCAGGCTGGAGTGCAGTGGCAGGCTCATGGCCTCCCCAGCATCGACCTGCTGGGCTCCAGCGATCCTTCCGCTTCAACCTTCCAAGTAGCCAGAACTACAGGCGCGCGCTACTGCGCCCAGCTAATTTTTTATTTATTGTAGAGACTAGGTCTCTCCAAGATACTCGGGCTGATCTCGAACCTGCAGGCTCTGGCAACCCACTCGCCTCGGCCTCCCAAAGTGCTGGGATTACAGGCTGAGCCACCAAGCCTGGCCTGAATAACTTTCCAAAAGGCAAATGATATACAGTTTAAGTCCTCACTTAATATTGTCAATAAGCTCTTGAAACTGTAACTTTAAGCTGAATGACATATAACAAAACCAAAATCATTTTTCCCTCATCAGCATTATAACAAAACAACATTAATCAAGAACAGCAGTACACCATTTTGCTTAAAGTCATAGTTTCCAAAAACCTATTGATGACATGAAATGAGTACTTATTGTGCTGAAACGGGTAGTGCATCTTGCATTTGCTGAAGAGGAATAAGCTAACGGTAGCCTCAGATCCTCTTGGGGATAATCTCATCAAAAGAGAAACCCAGGACAATTCTCGGGAGATAGTGGCCTAGACACAACCACTTTGCTTCTTTTCCTAGCCCGATGTACAGCTGAGGTGGCTCAAGCAATAATAGGCATGCAGGGCAGTTGGAGAGGAGATGGGGAAAAGTGTGGGATATTTCTAAAGCCTGAAGGAAACGCTGCAAACATCTGAGGATCTGCTTTCAATTGCAACCACAGAAGACTCGTAGGAGTCTCCACAACACAATAAGAACCAGACTGAGAGGAAGTTGGCCTCCTCTGGCAAAGCATGGGACAGGGGACTTCAATCCTTAGGCTCGCTAAGGGTTTCAACAGATTGCTAACAGGATCCACTCAATTCATAGAAAAAGTACCCCAGCCATCTTGTTCCTTAATCCTAAAAAGAGACGACGAAAAAAATACCCATCAGCTAACTGAAAAATAAACCGCTTCCTTTGTCCCTATGCCTGCCAATATAGCATTGCCCATGGCGCTGAGTGTAATTACCCCAATTTACATAGATTAACATACAAAATTATTTTTGTAAACACAAATTATTTACAAAAATAATTTGATTATTTCAAGGAGGTAGACTGTGTTAGTCTGTTTTGTGCTGCCATTTCAGAATACCTAAGACTGGGTCACTTATAAGGAACAGAGATTTCTTTCTCAAAGTTCCGGAGGCTGAGAAGTTCACATCTGATGAGGGTCTTCACACCGCATCATCCTAAGGCAGTAGTGGAAGGACAAGAAAGCCCAAGAGAGTGAGAGAGCAAGAGGGATCCAAACTGGTTTTGATCAAACACCTACTCTCATGATAATGAACCCATTCCCTCAATTACAAAATATATCCATTCAAGAGGGCAGAAGTGTTATGTCCTAATCACCTCTGAAAGGCCCTACCTACCTCTCAACACTGTTGCACTGGGTATTAGGTTTCCAACACATGAACTTTGGGGAATGCATGTCTTAACTACTGGAATGGAAGCAGCTGTTATGGAAGGTTGAATGAGCCTTAAAAAAAAATTACTGAATGTGTCCCCCAAAAGAAAGAAAATATGTCAATAAAACAAAAAAAAGCAAAGAATCTTTTTGGAAATAAAATATACATGATTTCTATTTTTAAATCCTTTATGGAAGAACTAAATAATAGAACAAGCCATCAGTTAAGTGACACCAAACACCAGATAAAGGAGCTATTACATACATACATACACACATTCATACTCATACTTTCTATTATATATTTGATTATGTATTTGATCATATATAATGAAAATCATGAAAGAAGATGGTATATGGATGATAGATCTAGAAGTAAAATGTATATAATAGAAGTTCCCAAAAAAGCAAGAGTCATAGAGCTATTCAGAGAAACTTTTATAAGCTAACTACTTGAGGTCTATATCAAAAACACATACTAAATACTAGACAGGATGCACATTAAAAGACTCACACCTAGTCTTTCAGCTGAAAGTATTTAACTCCAAGAACAAAGGAAAATATTACATGCTTTCTTCAAGGAGACAAACTTGGTTATTTAGAAAGGAAAAAAAAATCAAGCAGCTATCAATTTTTTTCATCTACTATACAAAAATAAAAGAAGACAGTGAAACATTTTGTCATTCATGTGAACAAGGAAACAAGAGATACTTTCATACACATAAGGACTCAAAGTATACAATGCAGAAGTCCCTTCTGAAAAAAAATTCAAGAAACTAATAATAAAAAAAAGCAGAGCAAATGTCATTATAGAAGAAAAGGATGCCCTCAACTTGGAGTTGTTGACATTTGCATTCATTCTGCCTTCTTGTGTAATTTCCCAAACTCCAGGAGTTCCAGGTGGGACACATGAATTAGGCTTAAGCCACAATTTTCCAGTTATAGAAATTGGTTAAGAGATGGGATCTTGACCAAGTCAAAATGCTTAAGATACAACAAGACTCTCATATCATTCTCCTGTACTTGACTCTAACAGTAACAACATCAGGAGTATTTCAGTCAATTTACAATCAAGAAGCAAGATATGAAGAAAACGCTAACATTTTACCGAAGTACATAAAATAAGACAAATTTTTGGAGCAGCATGTCACATGTGATCCCATTGCAACAGGAAAATTTAATATTGTAAAGATATCAATTCTCCCTAAAATCATTCATAAATGTAATACAAGCCTAAATAGATTTCTGTGGAAACTTAGACTTTTGATTGAAATCAACAAGATTTTTCAAGATAATTCTAAAATTCATCTGTACAAAAACATGCAAGAATGTAATTTTAAAAAAAGAACAATGAAAGGCATATGTTCTTTCAAATAGCAAATATAGCTTAAAGTTATAGTAACTAAAACAGGGAATTGGCATAATGAGATCAATAAAACAGCCCCTTTTATCTATGTAAATTATAGTAAATATGGTGTATTCATTTAAAAAGAGGATTGGCTTTGTTGCTTTTGGGGGGGGAGTTATTTGGGGAATATTTGTTGTTAGCATATATTAAGAAGCATTTACAATATTCCAGGCACTTACTCATAAGTGTTTCTCACCTAATAATTTATCTAATCAGTCCCACAATCCTATGAGGTAGATAAAAGTGTCATTCACATTTTGCGATTTCTACACCATGCAGAAAAAAAGACAAGTTTGATTCCTACCTACATTATACCATATAATAAAGCTCAGATTCTGGGTTAACCTAAAGCCAAACTATAAACTCCTTGAATAAAATAAGGCAGAATATTCTTACAATCACAGGATTTAAAAAAAAAGAAACAGAAGCTAAAAGGAAAATATTTTTTGAAGGTCACTACACAAAAACAAAATTTCTCACAAGAAAAAGACATCTCAATAAGTTAAAAGATAAGGCGTAGAGTGAGAGAAAATGTTTTCAACTCATGATTGTAACAAAGGATTAATATCGATACTACATAAACAGTCCAAACAGATCAGCAAAGGAAGGATAAAGACAAACAATTCATAGAACAGGAATTCCTAATGGCCTATAAACATATGGAAAGGTCCTCAACATCAGAAATAATCAGGGAAATGCAAATTAAAACAACAGTGGGTTACCAAGTGCTTAAGTGATAGTGGGATAGTGAGGATAAGAGGAAATGAATACTTTCATACACATTTGTGGCCATGGAAATTGGAAAAAGACATTTTGGAGTTTAGCCATGTCCACCAAAATGTTAAAGTTAAATCTTAGCCTCAGCAGTTCTACTTGTATTGGTAAAAAAGCAATTTATAAGTGTCAGGGAAGAAAACAAGACACACACAAAAGAAAAACTAAAATTATGAGGGTGCATGTAAAGCGAAAGCTTTTCTAATAAATGCACTATTATTTTAGCTGTGGTTCCTGCTAGTGAGAGAAGATTGTGGAAGAAGGAAAGGGAGGGTTGTCATTTTTACTTTATATACTCTCATATTATTTGAATTTTTTATAATACATATGTATTTATGTATCATTTGAGTCATTTAATTGTTTTAAGAAACATCTTGATTGTTTAAGAAAATGTCAAAACTAGGTTCTCCTATTTGCAAATATATAATAATTGTGTTTCACAGTTTTGCCATTTGCTCTCTTGGTTTGCTTTCTCCGAGGATATTTACATAAATCCAGACAGAAGACTAATGTAACTTTTTAAAAATCATATTTACAGGGGTTCACTTGGGCAGTGTACAGTGGAGTAAGGTCAAATCTAGTCTGACTTGTGAATAATCAAAGTTTAGGGATTTTTTTCCCCCTTTTCTCTGCAACTCTCTCTATAATTCTGGTATCTCCAGCGCTGTCCCTGCAGTTGCTAAGGCCTCACGGTGAGTGCCAGGCCAGCTCCTAGCAACAACGAGGCCCATTGATAGTGCCAAGCCAGTTCCTGGCTGCCAAGGGCCACTTTTCTCACTCTTTCTGAGGGAGGACAGTTAGCTGGCATACATCTTCTACCCTCTGCCTTCTACTTCTTCCTGAGGTAAGGCAGAGGTAGAAAAAATATCTTGAGATCTCGGGGGAAAACACAAGAGAACGAAATCCATATCCTACAAGTGTCTGAGGAACAGATAGAAGGCCCCTGTGTCCCTGAGGGAATCATGAATAATACCGTACTGGCCTGCTTGCTCCAGGCCTTCTTATAGTATATAATAATAGTAATAATAATAATAATAATAATGCTACCCTGTTTGAATCCTCCACAGTTGAACTAATATTTCTGTGATTCACAAACACCATCCTTATTTGTTCAGAACTTCCAGTGAAAATTCAAAGAAAGGGGTGAAACTGGACCAGGTAGTAGGGTGGAAAGGGAAGATGGCGGCAGTTCCTATCTTTCCACAAGGGTGTCTCTCTTGTAACTTCTGCAGCAGGAGCAGTTGGTTCAGAAGTTCCTACTCTCCTCAGAAAGAACAAATTAGAATAGATGTGATTTTTCCCCCTCTTCTTCCTTCCTACAATGTTTCTTTAAAAGGGGGTACAAAATAAATTTCTATATGAATGTGTAAGAATACACACATGCTATTCTGCCTGTCAGACTCAGTTGGAGTGGACATTTCCATCTCACATGATCCCAGATGGAAGCCCATCAGATTCACAACCATTAGGTCAAGGATGGAAATAGGATCAATTAGCCTAGCCAATTGATATCAGATCTGGGACTTCAGGTGAAACTATTAGAAGAGAAGATACTCTATTTGCACAAATTTTACTCAGATGGTAGACTTAGATGCTAGAATATCAGGTAACTAGCTTTACCACCTCCAGGGCACCTGAAAAGGAAGTCAGCACAGAGTAAGACAGAGTTAAAAAATGGAAAGTGGCAGCCTAATGATGTTGTGTGAGGTCCTGGATTCAACTGTGCTACTTCTAGCTATAAACCAACAGATTTTCTGTTTTTTCTTGAGCTAGTGCAATTTCTTAAGTGCTTGAGTGCTTTTTCTAATCACTTGTAACCCAGAGAATCCTGGCCATGCAAATATACCACAGAATGACCTTTCCTTGACAGGATTTCAGTAAACTGTGAGTAGGAAAGAGTAGATGAGAGAAGTTCCAAGAGACAGATTAAGATTTAGATAATAATAATAATTAGATGCTGGATGTTTTTGTATATGCTTTTGAATCATTTAATTCTCAAAAAGTACAGTTGGATTGGTGCTACAGATAAGGAACAAGGAAGAGAAGGAAGGAAGACTGCCCTCTAACTTTAAATTCTTACTCTTTTCCTGCCCTAATCCTTTCTCTAACTCAGAGACCCCATCCTGACCTCATAAAGTGGTTACAGAGCCTCCACACTAAGACAGGATTCTGATAAATCATAAGACATGTTAAGGTTCTAATTAGAAATGCTAAGATCCTAGAGAACATATTAAAACTCCCAAAGCTCAAGACTAGTCACCTCTGAGAAATTCTTCAAAGGCGTTCTGGCAGTGGAATCTTTATGATAGACAGGGTTGTATTCCTAGAAGACCCTTTCCTATTGTACCAGTCCATTTTGCATTGCTGTAAAGGGATACCTGAAACTGGGTAATCTATAAAGAAAAGAGGCTCGTGTTTCTGCATGGCATCAGCATCTGCTCACCTACTGTTGAGGTCCCAAGAAGCTTTTACTCATGGTAGTAGGTGGAAGCAAGAGAAAGAAGGAAGTGCCAGTCTCTTTTAAACAACTAACTCCCACGTGAACTAATATATTAGAGTGAGAACTCACTCATTACGTGTAGAGAACAGCACCAAGCCATGCCTGGGGGGTTTGCCCCCATGAACCAAGCACTTCTCACCAGGCCCCACGTTCAACATTGGGGTTCACATTTCAACATGCAATTTGGAGGGATCAACCAAATTATATAATCATCCAAACTATATAACCTATCTTCTGGGTTTTGCATGACCACCAAATTAAATAACATATATTGGAGAATCCACTGGAGCAGAGCCTTGTCAACATTTTATTACATGTTAAAATGATATTTGTCTATCTACAATCTTCTATTGATACTAAGAGATCTCATGTTTCTGGTTTTATAGGCAACAGTTCCACTAGACACTGTCTCCTGTATAGAAACTGTCTCCCATCTACAAAATAAGTCTGCATTTCCATCAGGCAATTTTAATCCACAAAGAATAGATATAGCAGAATTAGCTAGCATCTTACAACTCAAAAATAAATCCTCAAATTTATTTTGTCCAAAAAAAACCTTAAAAACATTGCATGACAAATACAAATAACCTAAATATCCAATATAGGGAAATTATTAAGTAAATTGTAATCTATTTATGTATAATAAGTTACATTAATAATTCTAAGATATATTAAACAAAAGAAGCATGTAAAATGGTATGCACATAATGACAACTATGTCAAATCCTTGTGCATTTCAACAAGAACAAAAAAAATCATTGGAAAGAAGAGAACACAAAAATGACAAAATTGTGTAATTAAATATGATTATGAAAAACATTTTTTTTTTCCAAACTTTCTTTGTTAATTGTTATGTGTTTCTTTAAGTTAAAAATGATTATTTTAGGGGCAAAAAATCTAAACAGACAACTTACTAATGAAGACATACAGATGCAAATAAGCTTATGAAAAAGTGTTCAAACATCTTATGTTACTTATAGCGTTGCAAATTAAAATAAGAATGAGATACCACTATACACCTATTAAAATGACCAAAATCTAGAACACTGATAACACCAAATGCTGACGAGGATGTGGAGCAACAGGAACTCCGATTTATTGCTGGTGGTAATACAAAATGCTGTAGCCACTATTGAAAACAGTTTGATGGTTTCTTACAAAACATGCTCTTATTGTATGATCCAACACTGCTTGGTATTTACTCACATGAATTGAAAGTTTATGTCCATGAATTTTTATAACAGCTTTATTGATAATTGCCAAAACTGGAAAGCTACCAAGATGCCCTTCAGTAGGTGAATGAATAAATAAACTGTGATACATCAGGCAGTGGAATATTATCCTAAAAGAAATGAGTTATTTCTAAAAGACATGCTAAAAAGAAATGAATTATCAAGCCATGAAAAGATGTGAAGGAAACTTCAATGCATATTACTAAGTGAGAAAGACCAATCTGAAAAGGCTCCATGCTGTATGATTCTAAGTGTATGACATTCTGGAAAAGTCAAAACTATGGAGACAGTAAAAAGATCAGTGATTGCCAGGGACTGAAGGAAGGAAGAAATGAATAGGTGGAGGACAGACAATGTTTAGGGCAGTGAAACTACTCTGTATGGAACTACAATAGTAGATACATGTTTCATTATACGTTTATCTAAATTCACAAAGTGTACAATGCAAATGTGAACCCTAATGTAAACTATGGACATTAGTTAATAATAATATATCAATACAAGTTCATTACTTGTAAAAAAAATTTACCACTGTAATACAAGACGTTATTAATAGGGAAAATTGTTGTGGGAATGTGGGTGAGTACATATGAATACTCCTTGCTCTTAGCTCAATTTTTCTGTAAACCTAAGCTGCTCTAGAAAAGAAGTCTACTAAAAACGACCATTTTAATGTGATCCACACAATCATCTTATTAGTAAATTTTAGTGCTTTTTAAATATGTTTGGTTTGCTTAATTTTTGTTTTAGGATACTTCTTTCCATCTGTAAAATTCTTACAAATGTTCTGCATGAATTGTAAAGCAAAATCATATAGAACAATAATTTTTCAGGCTTATATATATCTTAGAATATTTTATAGGAGGAGTCCTATTTAAATGAATATCTAATCGCTTATTATTTCTTACAATTTCTATTGTCATTGTAACAGGATTTATGTAATGTTTGTCCTCTGTTGAAATGTATAGGAGATTGAAATGGTCAATTTCACTTAAATCTATCTTCATTAATCTTTTAAATGAATGAGAAATTCATCTGTAAATCTAGTGGTGGCTTTGGAAAGTCTGCTTATTAAACTATACTTTTCAAAAAGAATTCCCCTTTTCCTCCATTGAATTTCATCTCAATCATTTGTAGTTACATGCTCCATATTTTTCTACCAAGTGCAGGATTCTGGCACAGGTACTGAGTTGGCTCTTCTCATCACACAGCCCACAGGATCAAAACTTGCTAAACTTCCTTAAGCATTTTATTGTCTCCATTTACTGTCCTTTTATTATTGACAAATTATTTCATCCTCTAGGGGAAAAAAATTTGTTTTGGAGACTGTAGGGCTTTCTGAGAGCTAGTGCAAGGATCTATTACTACCCAGAACAGGCAGCCTCCCAAAATAAAAAAACCAATCTGTAGCCAGGTTAATAAAGACCTACTTTTATTTATATTTTATTTTAAAGATGTGAGGTACAATTCAGGGTTAGGTATACAAATGTTCATTATGCAGGTACCCTTGCTGATGAAGTGTGCCCTCCCCACCCCCGGCAGTTTCCCACTACTGCCAATCCCTTTCTTATAGTATTATGACAATTGTTCAAGGTTCGCTTATGAGTG